>JABMCL010003456.1:1507500-1515000 GCA_018857735.1 Alviniconcha marisindica | reverse complement strand
TGCGCGCGCGTGTGAGTGTGTGTGTGTGTGTGTGTGTGTGTGTGTGTGTTGTGTGTGTGGTGGTGTGTGCGTGCGTGCGCGCGCGCGCGCGGGCGAGGGAGAGAGAGAGAGAGAGAGAGAGAGAGAGAGAGAGAGAGAGAGAGAGAGAGAGAGAGAGAGAGAGAGAGACAGACAGACAGACAGACAGACAGACAGACAGACAGACAGACAGACAGACAGACAGACAGGGGCAGAGAAAGGGACAGAGAAAGATAGAGACAGACGTGCAGACAGACGGACAGACTGACAGAGAAATAGAGATACAGAGACAAAGACAGACAGAGACGGGGACAGAGAGAAAGACAGAGAAAGAGACAGAGATAAAGACAAAGACGGGGACAGAGAGACAGAGACAAAGAATCAGAGACAGAGACAGAGACAGAGACAGACAGACAGACAGACAGACAGTAAGTAGTTGGTTTTAACGCCCAGTCAACAGAGAGGGCAAAAAAGACAGCCAGAGACAAGAGGCAAATAGCTTATTCCAACAAATTTCGAGATAAAGACGATACTTCTTTCTCCAAAACTCCCATAATGTTAAAAGCAAAACAAACGTTCTCAAGAAAAAGAGGCTTTCTCATATTTCTGATGGCTGTTGTCATTCTCGTGTTTCTGATGGCTGTTGCCATACAGTTGCTATATTGTCTCGACAGCAACTTGAACAATACTAGCCGGTAGGGAAATCTCATAGGTTATGACTCACATTTTCAAAAGAAAGAAGAAGAAGGAGAGAGAGAAGAAAAAGAAAGAAAAAAAGAAGGAACAATTCAGAAGACCCACACTATTGCAAACGACCCTATCCCTAATGGCATTCGCAGACTAAGAAGGTTTTATTTTGTGATTTTATTCTCAGTTTGTCCTTCTGTGCCGACGAGCCATTTGCGAGAAGGGAGCTAATGAACTAGAGTTTATTTTCTCTGCAGAAATTCTTTTTCGACAATCAAGCGAACATTTCACGCGAACTGTTTTTACAGCCGAAATTACTGGGCCGATAGAAAGATATTTACAGACAATAAGAGCGTCATAAGGCGACACGTGACATCATATGGTCCTACTTCGTCACTTGTAATTGACGTCTGTTAAATGGCAACAAACACTAGAGCTGTCGCCGAGTTACAGCAAACACCCTACCTGGTAAAGTCACGGCGGAAAACGTCATGCTGCTCACAATCTGAAACAGATCGAGACCCGGAGCGCTCGTGCAGAATCAACACACAACGGAGTTAATTAGCCCTCGGAAGATGTCACACGAACAGAACAACAAATACCTGAGTCGCCTACGATAGTTCTCACTTGGTATTCGAGTAAATACAAGGTACATAAACTTCACCACAGGCACAACCTCAAAATCAGCACACGAGGCAGTTAATTAGCGTTCGAAGGACGTCACACAAACACCACAACAAAGATCTGAGACGCCTACGGTAACTCTCACCTGGCATGCGAGTAAATACAAGGTACATAAACTCAACCAGAGGTACATACTCAAAATCGGAACACAAAGGAGTTAATTAGGGAAAACGTCACACAAACACAGCAACAAAGACCTGAGACGCCTACGGTATCTCTCACCTGGCATGCGAGTAAATACAAGGTGCATAGACTCAACCAGAGGTACATACTCAAAATCGGAACACAAAGGAGTTAATTAGCGAAAACGTCACACAAACACAGCAACAAAGACCTGAATCGCCTACGGTAACTCTCACCTGGCATGCGAGTAAATACAAGGTGCATAGACTCAAACAGAGGTACATACTCAAAATCGGAACACAAGGGAGTTAATTAGCGAATACGTCACACAAACACAACAACAAAGACCTGAGACGCCTACGGTAACTCTCACCTGGCATGCGAGTAAATACAAGGTGCATAGACTCAAACAGAGGTACATACTCAAAATCGGAACACAAGGGAGTTAATTAGCGAATACGTCACACAAACACAGCAACAAAGACCTGAATCGCCTACGGTAACTCTCACCTGGCATGCGAGTAAATACAAGGTGCATAGACTCAAACAGAGGTACATACTCAAAATCGGAACACAAGGGAGTTAATTAGCGAATACGTCACACAAACACAGCAACAAAGACCTGAGACGCCTACGGTAACTCTCACCTGGCATGCGAGTAAATACAAGGTGCATAGACTCAAACAGAGGTACATACTCAAAATCGGAACACAAAGGAGTTAATTAGCGAAAACGTCACACAAACACAGCTACAAAGACCTGAATCGCCTACGGTAACTCTCACCTGGCATGCGAGTAAATACAAGGTGCATAGACTCAAACAGAGGTACATACTCAAAATCGGAACACAAGGGAGTTAATTAGCGAATACGTCACACAAACACAAGCAACAAAGACCTGAGATCGCCTACGGTAACTCTCACCTGGCATGCGAGTAAATACAAGGTGCATAGACTCAAACAGAGGTACATACACAAAATCGGAACACAAGGGAGTTAATTAGCGAATACGTCACACAAACACAGCAACAAAGACCTGAGACGCCTACGGTAACTCTCACCTGGCATGCGAGTAAATACAAGGTACATGAACTCCACCAGAGGTACATCCTCGCTGCTCATTTTCTTCAGTCCAGGTTTGTTGCTCGACAGTTGGTTCCGGGCCGCCGATCACTTCAGCAGTTTCCGCCAGTGACAACGTCACAAATAATATTCCGCGCGCGCAACAAAAGACAAGAAAAAAAGACAGTTGAGTGGCTTCTATGTTTGGCCCGCCAGCCAAATATAGCAACAGAACAAAAGAGTACTGGGTTTAATTTCAATGTCATGTCAACCAGCCGCACATTGTTACCTTAGGATGATCAAACGCTATAATAAGCAAATGCACGTTTGAAAACTCTTCTCATCAGGAAGCCTTTCATAAGTCAGATCTACGAAAATCAACCCATGCACAAATATTGAGCGAAACATACAGGCACATACATCAGTCGCAAATTTTCGAAGGAGCTGGTCCATTTAATACCAGTATTATATGGCAGCTAACAACAATGTTCTCCCATCTTTTTGTCTCTAATATGTCTGAAATCTGAAACAGAACGAGGCCCAGAGCGCTCGTGCAGAATCAACACACAAGGGAGTTAATTGGCTCCCGAAAGACGTCACACACACTCTGACGTCACTCTGGTGGAGTTTAGGTACCTTGTATTTACACGCATGCAAGGTGAAAGTTACCGTAGGCCACTCAGGTCTTTGTTGTGTTTGTGTGATGTCTTTCTAGCACTGATAAACTCCCTTGTGTGTTGATTCTAATATGTCAGCCCGACATCTGAAAACATTAAGCCCCACATCATATCCAACGTGCTCAACAAAGGTCATACGAATTTTTGCTTGTTCATTCAGAGTAATTTTTCCCCAGTTCTCTTGAAATTTAAAGTGAGGTTTGCTTGAACAATCAATCTGGCTTCTGTTTGCTGCTTGGTAATAATAAAAAAAAATCGACATGGTGTGAACTCGCGGCTGAGCTGACATTATTATCTGAAATAACTGTTCGCCTCATTACTACATCTAGCCAGACCCGCTGAAACTGTGACTGAGACTGTGCAAGGACTATCCAACTATCACGGTCACTTTGAAGGCCTCGGGGGAAGCCTTCAGAGTGTTGCTGAGGCTTTTCTTCCGGCCATCATGGAAGCACCCGTCAGACATCAATCAGACTTCCAACAAGATTTTCTTTAGAAGACGCAGAGGAGACATTTTAATCCCGCCACGGTACAATCGAGAAGTTTCAAAGTTCTCAAAGTATATAGTAGTATGTTTCTAGAGGAAAGGTGACATTCTTCTGGCTCTGTTCTTTCCTCCTCTTTCTGCACGTGTGTCAGTCTCTCTTCTATTCCCCCCCCCCCCCCCCTCTCCTTCTCTCCCCCTCTCTCATTCTCCCCACTCTCTCACTCCACTCTTTTTCTTGCACCCTTTAGTATATGAAATAAACTCTGAACGGATAGAACACACTGACCATACAACACTTCATTTCTTGTTTCTTAATGCGGCCTGGCAATTGTTGGCTCATCATTGCCATCGAATAGTCCAGGCGCTGAGAGTGATGCTAATCACTTAACTGCTTCCTTAATTTTCAAAGCGTAATTGTAGTTGAAACTGAGGCAGCTCGCTACCGGAAGCTGCGAAGAAGTAGAAAAAAGAAGAAGAAGAAGAGAAAGAGAGAGAGAGAGAGAGAGAGAGAGAGAGAGAGAGAGAGAGAGAGAGAGAGAGAGAGAGAGAGAGAGAGAGAGAGAGAGAGAGAGAGAGAAACAATAAGAACAACAAAACAAAAATTAAACAAAACCCTCATTAATATTAAAGATTGTCGTGAAATGGCGAACAATTTCAGTTTAGATGTAATTTTTGAAAAAGGATATTTAATTTACCAAATGCTAACACTTATTTGATACCAGGTATCGCATGCCCTTTTCCTGTCAAATATGAATATTATATGCTGCGCAACACATATCTATGCCACCCATCTTCGTTTGACACTGATTAACGACTGAACATTCTGGGTATACCTTTTGAAATTTCTTTTGACGTTTTTTGCTTTCTACTGGCTATTCCACTTTACGGTGTAACGTTTTTGCCAGATGCCGCATTTGATTAATGAACAGCATTCTGTTTATTCCGTTCATCTGATATTCAAAGTTAATAAGCCTAAAATATTGCCAGTTTTCCTGTTTTTTTACGCAGCAGATTTATGATTCCATCCGGATCTTTGAAGCCAAACACGACTTTACTTTCAAGAGATAAATTGCAGTTTTTAGAGGGAAATGAAAAAAGCAGAGTATCCTGGCACTGTAATTGGAAACGGAGAGCTTTGCTTAATGACTTCGAATTTAGAAGCAACTCTAAACGAAACAATCGTAAAACTTTGACGTCTTGTGAAACTTCGAATCGCATTCTTTGGCAATCGCCAAATGGATGAGAAAGTAATAGGGCTCTAATGTTGCCTCAATAAGCCGGATGTCAAAAGTGAAGAATTGCTTTGAACACAAAACAATCCTTTGGGTTTCTTTTTCCACTTGGCCCGAAGATGCGAGCAGTCGTTTGGACAGAAGCACACCGTCTGATGAGCCAAATCAAGCATCAGGACCCCAAACAACTGAACAAAAGGCAGAATGTCGAGGTTTTTTACAGCAGAGGCAATGGCCAGAGTGCCATTGTGGACGTTGCTGTCGCCTATAGTTTGTGCCAGTCGGCTCGTATTCCGTCATAGTGACAGAGCAGGGAATTAGCTTCGTCAGTCCCCCCTCGCCCCCACCCCACTGTCCCTCCCAGGTCATTCATCATGGTGCTGGCGGCAACGTTACGACCATAAGGTTTGCAATCATTTGTCCAGGCCCCGCAGTCATCAGTCATCGTGTGATAGTTGACATGGTACCGCCCGCGGCTTTCATCGCGCCATTCCTCCCCCCCCCCCCCCCCCCTCCTCCTCCGGCGTCCATCTCACTCTCCGTCCCCCTCCCCACCTTCACCGCGGCGTTCATGTTTCTCCAGATCACCCCTGATCCATCGCTACTTGTTCCCCCCCCCCCCCCCCCCCCCCCCCCACCTCCGTCCCCGGCGTTGATCTCTCCCCAGCATGTCTCTCGGGCACCCCTGCGTCCATCTCTACGTAGCCCCCGTCCCACCCCCACCTCAGCGTTCGTCTCTCCCCAGCACCCCTCGCCATCTCTACCCCCCCCCCCTCCACCCCCCCCCTACCTTTTCCCCTTCGTCTCTCCCCAGCACCCCTGCGTCCATCTCTACCCCCCTCCCCCCCCCCCCCCACTTCGGTTTCCCTCTCTCCCCAGCACCCCTGCGTCCATCTCTACGTCCCCCACCTCGGGGTTCGTCTCTCCCCAGCACCCCTGCTCATCTCTACACCCCCCCCCCCCCACTCCCCCACCCTACCTGGGTTTCGTCTCTAAGCACCCCGCTCTTTCTACGCCCCATCACCCCCCCCCCCCCCCCTACCTCGCCCATCTCACGCAACCCCCCACCCCCCCCCACCTCAGCGTTCGTCTCTCCCCAGCACCCCTGCGTTCTCCCACGCCCCCCCCCCCCCCCCCCAACCCCCCCACTTCGGCTTCGTCTCTCCCCAGCACCCCTCGTCCATCCTACGCCCCCCCCACCCCCCACCCCCCCCTATCGCGTTCGTCTCTCCCCGCACCCTGCGTCCATCTCTCGCCCCCCCCCCCACCCACCCCACTTCGGGGTTTTGTCCTCTCCCCAGCACCCCTGCGTCCATCTCTACGCTCCCCCCCCCCCCCCCCACCCCTCCCCTCCTCGTCTCTCCCCACACCCCTGCGTCAATTTTTCCCCCCCCCCACCCCCCACCCCTACCTCGCGTTCGTCTCTCCCAAGCAACCCGCGTCCCCGTCTCTACGCCCTACCACCACCCCCACCCCCACTTGGCGTTTGTTTTCCCATGGTCCATGGTTCCCCTAAAGCCCCCCCCCCCCCCCCCAGGTGTATTATGTTTTATGGTTATGGTAGGTCGAACAGTCTTGCAGGATATGGCCCATCGTCTTGTAAACTCGTGAAAGTGGGCCCGGTTGCTAAGGAGATGGTCCACCTCCATGCGGCTTTGTCATTGTGAACCCGGTTACTAAAGAGATGGTACATCACCGTGTAGCTTGTGATTGTGGGCCCGGTTGCATGATCTGCTTCTGTCCGCACCATCTCACAGAACAGACCATTTCGGTACTCTCTATTCAACAGATCCGTGAAAATATATGATTTTGCATTCTAACGATGCGGCATTAAACGATTTGTATTTCTGATTAACCAGCTTGAATCAGATTCCGCCAGTCCTCGTTCTGTGTTTCCACCCACGCCCTTGGTGATGATTCCATGCATGCGTTATTACGGTAGTGCGACAGTTCAAACAGTGTGCACACTGCAAGGAAAGTGCATCATTCTGGCTGATGAAAGTACAAACCTTCAGGTTCGTCCGTTAGATCTTTTTAACGTCGAATCGTCTCCGGAGAGGTAGGCTACTGGCAGGACCCGAGATTCCCTGGAGGGAGGGGGGTTGAGGGGGGGGGGGGGGGGGGGGGGGGCAGAAACTATTTTTACCTAACGCCACACTGTCACCACCAGAATGATGATGCGTGCATTAGGATGGGCTGCGGTGTGAACCATTTTATGTCATTAATCGTGAGGGGAATCGTCACAGGGCAGTGTCCATAAACCACATCTTTTGAAGATGATTGATTGAGTGATTGATTGAGCTTTTATATATTGAGTGATTGATTGAGCTTTTATATAGCTCTATATAAAAACGATCATCAATCAATCAATCAGTCTTTTGAAGATAACCTTCAGGCTACGATATGTGCATATGTATAATCTGAATAAGCGCCTCCCCCCCCCCCCCCCCACCCCTCAACTCCACCAACCCCCCTTCCCTTCCTGCTTCACCAACCAAGCCATGCTGCTGGCAATAAAGCAGCTCAAGGTC
>JABMCL010003456.1:1492500-1495000 GCA_018857735.1 Alviniconcha marisindica | reverse complement strand
CAGGCCAGGCAAGACAAGCGGCTAAGCGAGGAGACCGTTAGTGAGACCCGGCTGAACCACCCTCATTGATTTTCCTGCTCCTCTTCTGGCCGACGCCGTTTGAAGGCCAATAACTGCCACTTTCCATCCCCCTCGCCAACACCAAGCTCTGCCAGCACGGCAACAGTTATTCCCCCTAATTTCCCATGAGTCATTTCAATGCCTTTTATGTACAACATGCTAATTGCATCATGCCATCTACGGAAGCCCAGCAGGGGAAGCAAACTGTCATGTCGGGTGGGGGCGTGACGATGCGCCCGTTCCAGAGGGGACGGCAGAGAAATTCTCTGAGGCACCGCCACGATTGGCGAGCCTGCCCTTTCCCTTTCGCCCTCTGCACTTTGAAAGGTGACCCGTCACTGATTGCGGTTTGATCCTAACTGGATCAGTCAGTCACTCTGGCGCACAGAGGAATGATGCTACGGAAGGGCACCCACAATGAATGTTCCAGTAATTTGTTTTGTGTGAATACTCGTCCGTGTTGCATACACTATTGGTCACATCGTTCGTTTCCCAGTAGGACTGAATCCCGGTTAGAATGCAACAGCAAATATTTGCAGCCCCTACAGTCTCCGTTCTTGCAAGATCAAAAGGAAAATTTCCTAAACTGAAGGGACGAGTCTACAGACAAAAGACGTTTAAAAAATTCGGTAATGCTCCGATCAAAATGGGCACTATTTTTCTATTTCATGCACTCCGGCGGTAGACAAAAACTCCCCAGATTACAAAATAGTCAATAGTTTTAACTTCCGAAAGTCCTTCAGCCAAAGCAAAGGTGCCACCAAAGAAGAAGAGGTTCAACTTCAGTGTTGGTTTACGTCCACAAAACTATTAGGGACGGAGAGCCCAGGACGGCCACCCGGACATCCACACAACAGTTCTGAGCTCTGAATGTTGCAAAGGGATTCGTGAAGCTAGAAGCTGGTTGTTTGAGTTGCTTTACGTCCACAGAAAAAGTAGACTTATTAGGGACGGGAGCCCAGGATGGCCACCTCGACTTTCACACAGCTCCTGAGCTCTGAAGCTAGAAGTAGACATGTGAAGAAGTAATACTTGCAACTAAGTAAGTAAATAAACATGGTGCTGAACGTCCACAGAAACCATAAGGCTTATTAGGGACGGGGAGAAGGGGGGGGGGATATGGAGATGGGGGGGGGGGGGGATATTATATACCTATCGCTACACTGTCACCACCAGAATGATTCCTGCATTAAGATGGGCAGCGATGAGAGCCATTTTAATGTTTCAGTAGGAAGTGATGGACAAAGTCACAGCACGGGTCCACAAACCACAACCTTTCTGAAGAGAAAGGAGAGCCGAAGCGGTATCGAACCGAGGTCCTTCCGCTTACCAACCTAACGCCTTACCACTAGGCCAAACCGGCTCACGTATACTTGCAACGCTTGTTCTGTGTCCTAAATACGCCCCCCCCCCCCCCCCCCCATCCCGCTTGTTCTGTGTCCTAAATACGCCCCCCCCCCCTCCCCGCCGCCTTCCCCCAGCGCCACCCCTGTTTGATAATTGACAGAAAAACGAGAAGGTCTCGTCCACCATGCAGTCAGAGATCAATCAACAGGAGCTGAGCCAGACGACGAAACCCAAGGAAATACTTTGCGGCACCGACAACACGAAAAGCACAAGAATCCCGGCAAGGGAAAACAAACGCCGATAACGTATGGACGAGCTGGGCTGGAGACCTGCCCCCTGATTACAGGCCTTGTTTATGCCTGTCTATACCGGGGTGTAACGAGGCAGCGATAAAAGGCCAGAAATCAGATTAGGGGAAATTTACTCCACACTTCAAAAGGATCGCTGCTGCGGCCCAGGCGGCTTGGCAACGGGAATCTATGGCACGGGTCATCAGAGCTGTCCTTCTTCAGCGCCTTTCGCACGTCACTCGCGACCTCCGCCGCCATCTTGCTTAAAGGGGACACCGGGCAAAGATGCATAAGTTAGGTTCCTCTGAAAACCCACGCACAGCGCGGTTATTTCCATTTGCAGGTTTCATATGGTTGTTCTTCCCATTGCAACGAAACGTTTTTTTGTTGTTGTGTTTTTGTGTTTTTGTGTTTTGTGTTTTGCTTCGATCTTGAGCTGCTATATTGGTTTGCTTTTCAGTCACCCATGAAGAGCACAAAAATGGCTCGTGACGTCACGTACACTTGGTTTAAGCAAAGTGTATTACTGTTCATGTAAATACGGACAAACGTAGTCAGTACTTCAGTATTTAGGTACGTACGCACACTTGTGCCATAAGATTTGCTGGCCGCATTTATGACGTATTAGGGTAGGTCAAAATGGCAGCGGCCTTATCCCTGTTTTCACGGCTTTCAAACGTCAGTTTTTCAGTCGACTGTATTATTACGTCATTATTTTAGTCCATTCGTCCTATCGATTTTGACCCGTGGTGTTCCTTCGTTTGGGGTCCCGTTTCAAGTTCAATGTTGCTTTACGTCCACTG
>JABMCL010003456.1:1477500-1487500 GCA_018857735.1 Alviniconcha marisindica | reverse complement strand
TGGCCGCGTACCTTCTTTCCACCGATCTGAAATTAAACGCCCCTCGACTGAGACAATTTAAATGCTCTTCGCACGCATTCTCGGCGTTAAGCGGACACAACCCAGCAGCATAACGTCAGTTATGTCCCTTGGAGCGTGAGGAGAAGGTCGAAGGGAGGTGAACTCTCGTTAGGTCACGAAGACAGGGGTGGCTGAGATCGTGCTCCGTGTACAGCGCTTTCAGTCACTGCGTGATTGTCCAATTCCGCCCCTTGACATCAGAGTCTTGTTACCTCCCTTGCTCCTTGTCCGTCAATTAAGGGCGCTGTCTCGGATGTTACCACCCTTGTCGCTATCGTTTCATCGACCTCCAATCCCGCAGCACTCCCCCCCCCCCCTCCTCTACTTCCCATCCTCCTCCCTCCTTCCCATTCCTCCATCTCTCCCTCTCCCTCAGACATAACGGCCGCCACGTAACGCATACATGGTGCGGCGCTCTTGTTTGCGAACGTGTTAAATTTAGGGGGGCATAATTCAAAGTGAAAGAAAGGGCACCCCCAGCGAATATGCAACATGGCCTTAATACGTGAAAAAGAGAAGAAGGAAAGAAACGGCGGAAGGGGTGTTGAGGGAAGGTGGGCCCCAACCCCAGGGTGGGCCCCCATTGGGCCCCAACCCCCTTCCACCTAAAAAAAAGAAGAAAAAAAGGAACAAAGAAAGGGAGGGGGTGTGGGAGTGGGGTCTTGCAGGCTTTGTATCAATATTTAAGCGACAGAAGAACCTTTTTGCATAGGGTATAGTCATCCTGCTGGTTCGCTCTCTAACCCACCCTCCAAGCCAGGCTCCAAGCAATGGTTTACAACATGACCTATCCTCTGGAGGAAGGTGCCGGAAAAGAGATGCTCGGAGTGTGCCTCCAAACCTAACTTGCCGGTACCTTTCCTCGATGTCGTAAACCAGCGCTTGGAGTTTGTTTCTAACCCTGAAGAGCGGCAAAAGATTGGCTCGTGTACTCCTCTGCCACATAAAGCCGGCCCTTTGTATGACGTCACAGACGCTGACTGCCTGGCACAACATGGCACCAGACAGATATTAATGGCAGCGTCCACGGCCGTGTTTTCGGGACTTTTAAGTGTCGACGTTTAACAAAGTAGACCATAAAACGGCAAAGAAACAGCAATGGGTCTTTTTTCCTTGTCTTTTTAGGTTTCATTCCTATCGATGTCAGCTAACCATTGCGCAACAAACAAACGAAGGGTTAAAAGAAAAACAACCTGAAGACCCATCTGTTTAAAGTCTACCGCTACTGCTCGGATACTCTCTGTCTCCCCAACTTGTTCTTAGATTGTTTCAGTTGACTGATCTGCCTGTGTGTGTGTGTGTGTGTGTGTGTGTGTGTGTGTGTGTGTGTGTGTGTGTGTGTGTGTGTGTGTGTGTGTGTGTGTGTGTGTGTGTGTGTGTGTGTGTGTGTGTGTGTGTGTGTGTGTGTGTGTGTGTAGTGTGTGTGTGTGTGTGTGTGTGTGTGTGTGTGTGTGTGTGTGTGTGTGTGTGTGTGTGTGTGTGTGTGTGTGTGTGTGTGTGTGTGTGTGTGTGTGTGTGTGTGTGTGTGTGTGTGTGTGTGTGTGTGTGTGTGTGTGCGTGGTGTGCGTGCGTGTGTGTTGTGTGGTGTGTGTGGTGTGTGTGTGTGTGTGTGGTGTGTGTGTGTGTGTGTGTGTGTGTGTGTGTGTGTGGTGTGTGTGTGTGTGTGTGTGTGTGTGTGTGTGTGTGTGTGTGTGTGTGTGTGTGGTGGTGTTGTTTTGTGTGTGTGTGTGTGTGTGTGTGTGTGTGTGTGTGTGTGTGTGTGTGTGTGTGTGTGTGTGTGTGTGTGTGTGTGTGTGTGTGTTGTGTGTGTGTGTGTGTGTGTGTGCGTGCGTGGTGCGTGCGTGGTGCGTGCGTGCGTGTATGTGTGCGTGTGTGTGCGTGCGTGCGTGTCGTGTGCGAGCGGCGTGTGCGCATGTGCGTGCGTGCGCGCGCGCGCGGGTGTGTGTGTTTCATTATTATTGAGTTGTTTTATTTGTTTTGATACAAAATCGTAGCAGTCACACAAAATAATGTAGCCTTATAAAAAGCAAGAGTAAACACTCAGATGACACCTATAAATGTCGTGATTTGCATCAGATCAGATATAACTTTTGCACTGACCTATATGTTGCTGTTGTTTCAGAGGGTTCCCTGAGGAAAAAGTGACACGATGCTGAGATCAGGCTGGGAGTGTAACATTCAAGGAAGTGGGGGCGTGAGAAAAGATCTGCGTTGACAGGACCTTTTAAGCTTTTACCGAAGTTACGCGAAGCTACTGTAACTTTAACTCCACTTTATATCTGATACTGAGAAGCCACTTCGTGTTGTCACCTAGCTGTTATTCTTGTAAAGATTAGACTGCTCAGTTTTCAGAAGAAGAGAAGAAAAAAATCGACCTTCTACCCAGCCTCTACGACTTTGATTTACCAAACTGGCCGCAGAATGGATTTAAATGAAACTCACAAGTTTGGGAGAATGCTCAATTCCGGCGATCAAACTCATTTCTAAATGTCTCCAGGTCTGTGTTGTTGTGTTTATGTGTGAAGTCTTTCGAGCGCTAATTAACTTCCTTGTTGGTTGATCAAACTCAGTGACTAGATTAAGCGGGATGAGCGAAGGGGGTAGGGGGTGGGGTTGGGGGGGGGGGGGGGGGGGGCGGGGGGCTCTCTGAATGTAAACGACGGGACAGTGCTTTGTCTTGTCATGTCTTTCTGAATGGCAGTAAGCGAAGTATGCAATGTCACAATGTTCTGATCTACACCAGACTTCACTGAAGAGGAAATTTTCACATAATTCTGGGTTCTCAGCAGAGAGAGCTTAATTTATGCAACGTCCGACCCACCAGGAGTTCTGACAGGTAACATTGATCTTATCCGGTTCTTTCAACTTCAGTTTTATTTTCTCACAATAATGTTCCCGCGTGTCAGGAAATACGAGTCCACTGGCGTGGGTCTTATCAGGGTATGAGCAGTGAATCAGACTTTCACTTGTGGTTTGATGACTTGTTGTTTGCCCCGACTATGATATGGAGTTCGCCCTTGACCAGGTCCTATATGCATGAAGTAAGTAACCTAGTAACCAACTGATTGTCATCGGTCAGCTCCAAGGATGTCCCGCTTCGCTTATAAAGAGGTGGAGGGGGTTTGGAAGGGGGGGGGGGGGGGGCATATAGTTCAGGAGCTGTGTGAGAGTCGAGGTGGACGTCCTGGGCTGTCCGTCCTAACGAGCCTTCTGGTTTCCGTGGACGTAAAGAATTATTGAACCGTGCTTCGGCATTGGTCACAACTTGTCCCTAATATGTCAACTGACATCTGAGGACATTAATCATCACTTCATCATCATCATTGGGGGGGCAGGAGGATTTTCACGTCCAGAGCTCGGGAGCTGTGTGACAGTGGAGATGGCCGTCCTGGGCTCCCCGTCTCTAACAGTCCTTGTGGTCTCTGTGGACGTAAAGCAACACTGAAGTGGAACTTTCACGTTTCCCCTAAACATGGTCCAAATCAGTGGCAAGTGGGGTCTCCATCGTTAATATATTTTCCCAGGAAAGTGTCCTTGCTCGGTAATAAAGAGGTGGGGGAAGAATTGTAAACCTCAGGTGTTACCCTCCCCCCACCCCCCCACCCCCCCACCCCCACACACACACACCCTCCCTGTCCCCGATTTCTAGACTCAGTGCTGATGAGGTGTGTGTGAGTGAGTGTGTGTGTGAGTGTGTGTGTGTGTGTGTGTGTGTGTGTGTGTGTGTGTGTGTGTGTGTGTGTGTGTGGAGGGGTGATGGTGGTGGTGACGTCAGACTTACTATGATATATTGATATCAGTTTTGGCCAAAGATGTCCCGAGTCAGTACTAAAGAGGCGTGTGTGTGTGTGTGTGTGTGTGTGTGTGTGTGTGTGTGTGTGTGTGTGTGTGTGTGTGTGTGTGTGTGTGTGCGCGCGCGCGCGCGCGCGCGCGTGCGTGTGTGTGTGTGTCTGTCCCCAAAAAGATGTCCCGATTCAGTATTAAAAATGTGTGTCAAAAGGGGGGTGGGGGGTCAGTTTCAGGCGTTAATATCGCCACCTCCCCCCCCCCCCCCCCAAACACACACACACACACACACACACACACACACACACACCACACACCACCCCACCACCCCACCCCACCCCAACCCCAACAAATGTCTTGACTCGGTAATAAAGAGAAGTGGTGCGGGTAGGAAATGGGAGAGACTTTCTTCCATTGCTGGTCACTGCTGAATAGCAACTCTCCGACACTTCTTCGAGTCCTCGACCGCCACAAGACGTTCTCACACGATTACGAGTAGAGGAGAAGTCCGGGATAAGATCGAACGACAACGAGAACGTCAGTGCCCCTCTCTCTTTCTCTCTCTCTTTCCATGGCGACCCAGCATGTCTGCGACTTGCCGGCCTGGCGCGAAACCAAAGTCTTCCAGCCCGGTAGACTGACTGCCTCAGGCTGCACTGCATGCATATGTGCTCGGCTGGCGCTCTCCTGGTCAGGAACCCGCCCCGTAAATCACCGGCTTTATCGGCCTGCGCACAACAGTGTAGTGTTTTGGACGACATCCCTGGTATAAATTGTGGCTAATTTATGCCACTTCGGTAGCCCAGCGCTGAGCCCGGTCTGAGCTCCCCTTCGTGGTGCTATCGGTCCCGAGGCCTGGCAACCGGTGCTGGGTGGAATTTATTCCATCTTCATAAGCACCGGTAACGTGACACCCTGCTCCATAAAGCTGCTCCCCGGCCATATTTACGACTTCGTTAACTCTGCAATTTCTCATCAAAGCGCTCGTTTTGCCCGCCCTTTCAGCGCCCCAATAAAGCCGAGCTAAATTCACGGCCCTCGATAACTGCGAATCTGGAGCGTCATTAAAGAGCGCTCATTTTTAATTTGAGGTTTTTATTATTGTCATTTGTCAGGGACGAGAAAGAGGGCTCCTCGCTTTCCGGGCAGGTCGGGATTTGAGACAAGAATGGCTGAACTGTCAAACGGGGGAAGTGGGAAAGCTGGTACAAAGCTAACGGAAATCCCGGGGCCTCACCTCAAGGCTTTGTCAGTGTGATTTGGTCACGACGGACGCCGCTCTTGGTCGACACATCCCTGCGCACAAATGACTGGCTCATCCTCGCTGATAGGTTCTGTGACGTCAGCGAAAGAGCGGTGGTGCACGTGCGCGCGGCGTGAATGATGATAGCATGCAGTGGCTGTGTAAATTGCCTCTATTTAGGCTCTGTTATTGCAGAGAGTTTTTGAAGCTGGTTGGGTTGGATAGATATCGTTGGAGGATATGGACAAGAAGGAAACAGCCCCTTTATGCAAGGTCTGGCGTTCTAATCCCTGACAATGAGATAACGCTGTCATGTTTGTGGTCTTTCTCACTTGTGGGATATATTATTATTGGCACGGGTCTCTCGACGACGTGCGTTATTGTTTTTCATTATCACGAAAACGTTCATGTCTGTGTGTGATAAATATGTCACACTCAAAAGACGCGTCATTCCGGAATGCCACAAATGCTTCAGAAAAGCAATTTCCTATCAGAGTACGCAAGCTGTCGCTATTATGTCGATGAAACCGCGTCACATTTTTAGCGTGTCTGCATTGTGTGTGTGTGTGTGTGTGTGTGTGTGTGTGTGTGTGTGTGTGTGTGTGTGTGTGTGTGTGTGTGTGATGTTGTTGTGTGTGTGTGAAACATGTTCAGTTGTATGTGCG
Source organism: Alviniconcha marisindica (assembly GCA_018857735.1). Lineage (NCBI taxonomy): Eukaryota > Metazoa > Mollusca > Gastropoda > Provannidae > Alviniconcha > Alviniconcha marisindica. The sequence continues at coordinate 1,481,746 of JABMCL010003456.1, read as the reverse complement.
TTCGTGTTTGTGTGTGTGTGTGTGTGTGTGGTGTGTGTGTGTGTGTGTGTGTGTGTGTGTGTGTGTGTGTAAGCGAGTAGGTTAGGAGTGAGGGATGGAGAAAGAATCCAATTTTCAACCCCTTTATCACAAATGCCCATGTAGGATTAACGCAAACATGAACGTAGTCACGATGGCAGGTGTCTAATATATATGTACATGCTACTGAAGGAGGTGGCGAAGAAATGAAAACCATTGTTCCTGAAAACTTGATCACACAGACACAGAAAACAGATTCCTTACAAAATCCAATAAAGTGGGGACTCTTCGTAGCTTAAAGGCCTGACAAATGTGTTTTCAACAGAGGGCACTCGCATGAAAAACGAGTCGTTTCCCCCTGAGACACTATCTTGGTATCGGGTGGCCTCCCTTGCCTGCCCACAATTCCTTGTAATGGCGGCGTGCAAAGCCTCACAGATGGGGAACTTGACGGACTGTTCTTTCCGGGGGATTTGAAACTCCTGGGACAGAACAGGCCAATGCTTTTTATGCGGTCATTGTGGTGCTTAGATACGGAACTTGTAAATGGGAGAACAATGCCGCAGTGTTCTTGAGTGCAGTCTCTGGGTGACGTGTTCCGTGAAGTATTTCTCGCCGATAATTTTGTGCTTGGTGAACTACATACGATATCTTTTTGTTTGAAATATTGCAAAATACTGCAGTATTTTACATTTTAATCAACAATAGGATATATGCGCATTACAGATTTTAATGTTGAGTCTGATTTGGAGATACTGGGCCCGAAACACCAAGTTACTTAGTTACTTACTCTGATTTGGAGTCTTACAAAACTACGTACGGCAGTGCTGCAACAACTCTTAATTCCAGTAGGCATTTTAGGATTTTCTAATAATAAATTCATGTATAAAGTATACTTAAAAGCCCAATAAAGAAACTTGAATGATTTATAATTACCACCACAGCAGATGAAACAGTGCGTATTGTTTGCAGTTCGGCGAATGAAAATATAAAGGAGAGAGAGAGAGAGAGAGAGAGAGAGAGAGAGAGAGAGAGAGAGAGAGAGAGAGAGAGAGAGAGAGAGAGAGAGAGAGAGACACACACAACACACACACACACACACACACACACACACACACACACACACACACACAGACTTCGGAGAACGAAAACACAGAAGAGTGAACCAACAGCGATGGGTTTTTGAGATAGTACAAGCCCAGATGACAACTCCCGTCCATTCGGTCGAGGAAACGAATTGTCCTTGTCGCCTCAAAGGTGTCCGGTTACGCGCGTTGCGTCCCAGTCGCCAACCGCGGCCATCAAACATTAATGCGGCCTATGATAACATGGACTTATCAGATGACAGCATTCACAACTTGTTTCCCATGTCCTCTGTTTGCAGTCGGGGTTCTGAGTCCCAGTGAGGTTTCAGAGAACATTTAATGTCTTTGAAGAGCAGCTTTTTCGTTTCATGCTGCCCTTGCTTCTGCGGAGATAACAGAAGTGGATTTGACGTCATGATCTGCCCAGTGGCTGGTATCTGATGTCTCAACGGCAGCTAAACAAACGGACGTTATTACAGAGGGTGATGCCACTACACCGCAATTGCCGTTTCAGGGTGGGTCCCACACTAGCCTATTACACAAATCATAAGAGCACCTGTTTCATTCTTGTTGTTGATATGCGCACCTTTTGAAATTCAAGTTGCTCAAGAGAGAGAGGTGGAGGTGGGGGTGGGCTGTCAAGCTTTTGCTATTAAAACAAGTTTCCGCACAGACATACAAAGGAAAATTCAGTAAAACTTTTTTTCAGAGCATCTCTCTCTCTCTCTCTCTCTCTCTCTCTCTCTCTCTCTCTCTCTCTCTCTCTCTCTCTCTCTCTCTCTCTCTCTCTCTCTCTCAGTCTCTCTGTCCTTCTCTCCCTCCCCCCCCCCCCCCCACACCACCCCTCTCTTTCTCTCTCTCCCTGTCCTCAACTGGAGGATGCGCCTGTTAAGTCATTTAGTTTGAATTCCAGATTCGATTTCGTAAAGCTTAAAAAGGTGCAGTTATGATATACGCAAATTGCGGTAGGGTCCTCCCATAGCCAACAGACCAACAACCCGACTGGATTTAGTCTTCAGTCAAGTGAGGAAAGAAATTCGATTTACAATTCAAGCACCTAAGTATGCTGTTCTTTGCCAGTGGTAACGCTTTATACTATACACCCTACGGGCTGGTTTATGCTAACAATTACAGCTTGTTTATTGGCTTCAGAATTTAGAACAGTCATCTGGTGTGTTTTTTTTCTCCATTCTGTGCCATCAGCTCCTGAGCCAGGACGCCCACCAAGTAACCTTGCTGGTACGTGGCCCCTTTCTTTTCAAAAACAGGGCAGTATTCCCCGATGGTGGTGTAGCTGCTACTTTCACTTTTCCTTCGAGGACTGTCAGCTCCATGACCTGAGGGACTTGAGGCTATGAAAGCACATGCTCTCAGTGTACCATATTCAACCAGTGCGAAGTGTGTGTGTGTGTGTGTGTGTGTGTGTGTGTGCGTGTGTGTGTGTATGGGTGTGGTGTGTGTGTGTGTGTGTGTGTGTGTGTGTTGTGTGTGTGTGTGTGTGTGTATGTGCGTGCGTGCGTGCGTGCGTACGTGTGTGTGTGTGTGTGTGTGTGTGTGTGTGTGTGTGTGTGTGTGTGTGTGTGTGTGTGTGTGTGTGTGTGTGTGTGTGTGTGTGTGTGTGTGTGTGTGTGTGTGTGTGTGTGTGTGTGCGTGCGTGCGTGTGCACGCGTGGGTGCGTGCGTGTGTGGGTGCGTGTGTACGTGTGTGCGTGTGTGTGTGTGCACGCGTGCGTGCGTGCGTGCGTGTGTGCGTGCGTGTGTGCGTGTGTGTGATCGAACGTTGGCATGGTCTGCGGTGGAAGCACCTTTGCACCCGAGCGTGTTGGCTGATTGGGAGCCACAATGCCACAAATAGTCTGTAAAATTTCCTACCTTGGTTATGACAAAGCCCATCTATTTTAAAATAGAATGGCTTTGGTTATGAGGTGCCACAAATGATCTATTCAATGTTCAACATTGAAATTTACAAAGTTGTGTATGGTCCCCCGTCACCCCCCCCCCCCCCCACTCTCTGCCTGTCTGTCTGTCTGTCTCTCTCTGTCTCTGTCTCTCTCTCTATGTCTTTGTGTCTCTGTCTGTCTGTCTGTCTGTCTCTCTCTCTTGTTTGCCAGAGCATGGTAGCCTAGTCGATGCTGACATCACTTTCACAGAAATCTTCCACAACCACAGAAACGTACGGACTATAACAGAGAACGCAAATCTCATTTCTCTTCTGCTGAAGATCAGGTGCCGGCCGCTCGAGTTACGCCCCCTGACAGGCAGCATGTGGCAAGGGGCCATTGGCGCATTTTTTATGTCCGCTTTCTCAACGGTGAGCGAAAAGCGAAACCTGCAAAATAAGGAGCGGCTTCGACCTCCCCAACACCATTCTGTCTGATCAGATCACGACGGTGGGAAACCGGAGACAAATTGGCGGAACTGAAAGGTTTTGGTCGTGGCATTACGTTTCCCGCCATCCGCAGCCAGAATTCGTCATCAGACCACAGTTCGGTTTCACGCTCGCCCCCTTCATTACGCCGGTAATGATAATTACACAGAAGCCCGAGCCCCCTATCTTTTCTATTAATCTCCGAACTGCCAAGACCCCGTAATGCACTCGCCTCGGCCGGCCAGAGTCTGCATCGATATTTATGGGACTGAGGGGGATCGGGCCACGGATCGAAATTCGGTTAGTCTGTATTAATGTCATATCAAATCGCCACAGACAAGATGGTTTATGGGACGTTTTGTCAGGCCCAGCTCCGCTATATCAGCACACGTTATTTGCCTCTGTCCGCCTCTATTTGTCTGCTTTTCACGTTCCTGACCAAGACGCCATGGTTTAGGGGCCGTTATCGGCCACCGGTGGCGCCCCCCAAGCTCCCGGGCCGCCAGGGGAAGGAAGCGATAACATCACTCTTTGAAGGGTTCGAGTGATTGGTGTGAAAAGATTCGATTGCAGGCTGTGATTATTTCCTGCACAAATAACACGCCTGATAGAGATTAAGCCTGTTTCATGATCTCCCCTGTCAATGGTTGTACCTCTGGCCTGCACTCGCCTAGCTGGCGGCCGGCAAACAAGTTAAAAATAATAGCCTGTAGAAAAACATCAAACGTCTCTGAGGGCTGTCTGGTTTTCTTTTTTCTTCTTCATGCAAAGGCGCA
>JABMCL010003456.1:1457500-1462500 GCA_018857735.1 Alviniconcha marisindica | reverse complement strand
TGAATGTAGCAGACCTACTGACGACAAATGAGGCTGATATATATAGGGCCTAGGCTTGAACAGGATGCATAGAGAAAAAGGCCGTTCCTGACACGAAATTTCGACAGTAAAGCCTATCTTCTGTGTCGGCATTTGGTAAACTCGCCACAGCGTCGCTGCGGCGTCTCAAAGATGGCGCCGAGGCGTCTCGTGGTGCTGTGCGCGTTTCTTGCAGCAGTGCGCATGCCCCTGTCACAACCAATCGACTCGAGTCAGCCATTTTGATAGCGTGATAAGGGACGTAACTCTCGTGGGAATGTGACAAGACAACATGTCTGACATGCACGCGGGTCAGGTATGCGCAAGCACATAAATCACGTGACCAGGGACGCGCAACTGAGGAGGTGACTGGATCCACTGAGTGAGCATAGTTCAGTTCAAGAAGTTTCTGGATGTGTTCGGTTTAAACATACTTTAATTAATAAAAATGCTTACCGATAGGCAACATGACGCTCAAAATGACAAAATATATAATGTGGTGGGTAGGCTAACACTATTTTCAAGAGAGAGACAGACAGACAGAGAGACAGAGAGACAGAGATAGAGAGAGACAGAGAAAGAGAGACAGAGACAGAGACTGAGACTGAGACTGAGACAGACAGACAGATAGACAGACAGAGATGGGAAAGGGGGGGGGGGGGGGGGGGGAAAGGTGGAATGGAGAACTCTCTCCATAAGAGTGGAGTGGTAGAGATTGAGAACAAGCGTAGCGGTTTGGTTACAGTTCTGGATGTGTTTCACTTCAGCAACACCAAACTTCGGTTTCAGAGACAGGTATCTTTGCTTTACATTTTTTGCAAAGTAAATAAAATAAAAACACTAACTCCACATTGCCTTCAAAATATTCGGTTTTCTGGAAACCTTTCTCAGTGAGCTGTGACTGAAAAATGCTGGGCGTCTTATTTCTGCTTCGTTGCTTTGCTGACCAGAGTCACAGAATGTGTCGATCTACACTACGTTTGTAGAATGAGAAGGCCGCACTAAATATTTTTTAGAGAAAGAAGTACCCAAATAATCAGTTCGTTGCTGATTTAAAACAGTTCCTTGTTTAAATTTAAGGTTGCTGTTGCTTGCGTTTCTGTTGCCTCTGTTGTTGTGGCTTACTCATTAATGCTTCTTTGCGCAATGTTATCCACGTGTGTAAAATTATTACCCAATAAAATTTATAAAAAAAGGATCACACACACACACACACACACACACACACACACACACACACACACACACACACACACACACAACACACACACCACACACCACAAACCAGAAAACAACAACCAAAAAACAAAGCAAACAAAAAACAAAAAACAAACAAACAACAACCGCAAGACAGTGTAATTAGCCTCTTTCATAAAATACATAGGTCAGTAAATGTATATATGGTTGTTTGTTGACTGCAAATAAATTTGCTTGTTTGTTTTTAACATAAATTTCTATTGGTGCAACTTTTCCCCCCTGTTGTTAGCATGTCAATTGTAAGGTCAGTCTGATATCACTTACGTGAAAAGACCTTAAATAAACAATATATAAAATATAAAAAATAAAAGAAGAAGAGGGACATATGCCGGTACTTTGCTGAAGAAAACTGGCCAAAAGAGCGATTTATAAGAGAACAAACGAAACCTCTTCCTTCCTTCCTTTACTCTGATCCATACTGAATTCCGTTCGGTGACAGAGACATTCCCCAGATGCCTGGCCCTGCATCCATAAGATGGCTGCCATGAAAATCCGTCTCCTCCATGACTTCCGCCCTGCCGACGTAACGAATATTCAGTGTGCGAGAAAAAAGGATATGACGTAAAAGACGCATTTCCGGGAAGCGTTCCTGCGTGTCTTCTTTCCCCTTCGCTGTTTCCATCAGTGCTTCTTCTTTAGTGTGGTGGCCCTGGTGCAACTGTGCTGGACTGGGCGTAAAGCACCAAGTTACTTACTCTTTAATCTGCGGTCCAATCGCTTCTGCCTCGTCAACTTGTATAACCGCCGACCAAGACGATATTAATCCAACACATGTTCCGCGTTGGTCATTTTTGTTTGTGTCTTATTGTTAAACACGCACGCACGCACGCACGCACGCACACACACACACACACACACACACACACACACACACACACACACACACACACACACAAACACACAACACACACACACACACACACACCCACACACACACACACACACACTTACGTACCCACCCGCGCGCACACGCACACACACGTACCCACTCGCGCGCGCGCACACACACACACACACACACACACACACACACACAAACACACACACACACACACACACACACACACACACACACACACCACACACAACACACAGACACGAACAATCAAAGACACACACACACACACACACACACACACACACACACACACACACACACACACACACACACACACACACACGTGTGTTATGGCACCAAAACCTTTGTTAAAATGGATAATAAAATGCCTTATATACCATACCTGTCTGTTCATTTTCTTACAATGATCCAAGCATATAAGTTGTTTTTTTTTCTTTTCCTTTTTCTTTTCTTTCTTTTAAATAATAAAAAGAACGCTTAAATCAACATCACAATACACAGAAGTGTCGTTTTTATTGAGACCTTTTTCAATGAACCGTCTTTCAATGCAATCTAAATTACCGACTCTTCAAGAGAGTTTGGCACTTGAGAGGAACAAAAGCGATTTTCCCATTTGTATGCACGTAACAGGTCATTAACGCGTGAGCATCTTCTCATTCTCACTCAGGTTTCAGGACCTCTAGACGGGAACAGCGAAAGCCTGCTGCATTGCACTCGGCTCAACCTCGCACAGACGACCATAAAATCGACTAGACATGACAGGTCCAGTGATAGCCTCTGACTTCAGTCTTCAGACCTAGTCTACCTTCGGTGTGAACACAAACCAGCTCTCCGAAATCCGCCCTCCCCCCCCCCCCCCCCCCCCCCCCACCTTCACCCCTTACCCCAACCCCTTGCGAAATGATGTACTGCTCTTAGGTCGCGTAGGGGCGGAGTCCACGAAGGTTAGCGATACGGAGATGGAGAGTTTGTGGTAGAAAGGCATAAATCAGGCTTAATTACATCGTGAAAATGATCACCCGAACCCTTTTGTGTGCGATTTATGAAGCACAGTCCCCGCTTAGCGTGATGCATGTGCAGGCTGGAAGACAAGGGCATGCTCATCGTCTACATTGTGCGGACGCCACGAGGAAAGGCAAACAATTCGCCAAGTCAGGCCCAGCAGCATGTGCCAAGATTCTCGACTATCCAGTGCATCATCACTTTGATCGTCACCGTCATCTAATCACATCCAGCTGTCATCATCAGTCATGAACGACAATATTATTTCAAGAGAGATGGGGGGGGGGGGGAGAAAGGGGGAGGGGAGGGAGAGAGAGAAGAGAGAGAGAGAGAGAGAGAGAGAGAGAGAGAGAGAGAGAGAGAGAGAATTTCTGTCTGTATGTGTCTGTCTGTCTCTCTGTCTCTGACTCTGTCTCTGTCTCTATCTCTGTGTCTCTCTGTCTCTGTCTCTCTCTCTCTCTCTCTCTCGGCTGTGTGTGTGTGTGTGTGTGTGCGTGCGTGCGTGCGTGCATGCCGCAACATTATGCCACGATGACACGACACAAAAATAATCTTCCATCGACCAGCACCCCCCCCCCCCCCCCCCCCCCCCCCCCTTCCTTCAAACGCCGAATGATGTGTTATTATACACACATGCCTACATACATAGTTGAGCTGCAGGCACTCACAAACTTCCTCACGTCCAAACAGCTTTGACAGGAAGAGGCGTGGGTCCAAGTGGGACCAGCCTTCTCCGACTGATCAGGAAGGTGCTCCATCACGTGCACGCATGAGTACAGCTCAGTGCACCGCGCCGTAGGTCCCTGTCTCATTACTGCTGTGACTTGCATCAATCTTCGTTAATTCCCGCCTGCTTGTCCCGCGGATGGAAAACAAATGCGCGCTAATGAAAAGTCTGCGCGAGGTGCCAGCGTTACAGCAGCCTTTTAGGCCTTTGCCGCTTGCGTCAACGTACTGTCCGTGCTAATGTGTAATGCCTTCATGTCAATACGTAATACTTTGGAAGAAGAAGGAGAAGAAGAAGGAGGAGGAGGCGAAGAAGAGGAAGAAGGAGAAGAAGAAGAAGGAAAAAGAATAAGAACAGGAGGAAGAGGAGGAGGAGGAAGAGAAGAAGAAGAAGAACGACAACAACAACAAGAAGTTAATAAGTAACTTCTGGCTTTTTTTTACGGCCAGTCAGTTAGGCGAACCACACTGTGTTAATACTCAATAAACGCTAAAATCGTGAGATTCTTCTTTTAAATAGAGCTAAAAATGAGTAAAAACTAAAACAGCAGCCCGCAGCAGCAGCAGCAGCAGCAGCAGCAGCAGTAGTAGTAGTAGTAGTAGTAGTAGTAGTAGTAGTAGTAGTAGTAGTAGTAGTAGTAGTAGTAGTAGTACCAGCAGCAGCAGCACCAACAACAACGACAGCAGCAGTAGTAGTAGTATTTAATCGTCATTACACTGACCATCATCAACCGGCACGCAAACAAATGCAAAGAATACAGGCTAATATGCTGCCACTAGAGTCGGATAATTCTATACTTCTGTTGGACGTGACATTAGTGGACTCTCTCTTTACCCCATTTTGGCCTGCATGCTAGGTGACAGTTATCGTAGACAATTCAGAGCTTTGTTTCTGTATCTCTTGTCAGTCGAGGACTTTTAGTTCCTTTTGTTCTCTTAATTCTCGGGGTTAAGCTGGAGTTCCCCAACTCAAGGTGTGTGTGTGTGTGTGTGTGTGTGTGTGTGTGTGTGTGTGTGTGTGTGTGTGTGCGTGGTCGTGCGTGCGTGCGTGCGTGCGTGCGTGCGTGCGTGCGTGCGTGCGTGTATGTATGCGCGCGTGTGTGTGTGTGTGTGGGGGGGGGGGGGGGGGGTGAGGGGG
>JABMCL010003456.1:1442500-1452500 GCA_018857735.1 Alviniconcha marisindica | reverse complement strand
TACTGTGCAAAATAAAAGCTTTAAATGGCTAGAGAGAGAGAGAGAGAGAGAGAGAGAGAGAGAGAGAGAGAGAGAGAGAGAGAGAGAGCATAACAACTGAACAATAATCCATGTTTTCCAAAAAATATATATATATAAAATAATAATAATTAAAAACAACAAAAAACAACAACAACAACAACATATCATTAGCAAAACTAGGAACACTAACCTAACTGACATTCGAAGTAGACACAGAACGCGAGAAACCGGGGTCCCAGTGTATTATCAGTAATACAACACATTGTTGTGCAAACGAATCTACCCATTCCGGAACCTGTCACCGCTCTTGTGTGTGCTGGTACCAGCCTCTTCTCTTTCCTGATACTATGACCATGGGGCCATGCTGTCTTTCAGGAGCCCAGATGTCTTTGAGGCCAGAGTGTGCGTTTGATTCATATGGGCTAAGCTAACTCTCCTGTCAAAACCAACCAGGGAAAAATGCCGATGCATCGCTTCACTCGAAACTGGAACTAATACACGAGACATTGTATCTTTGAATTCTTGTGATACAAATACCTTATTGCATGACCACTGCTTAAATGAGTTAGTAAGTAAACCGGGTTTCTAACTTCCTGCCAACCGCACAGAGTCACTTCCGGACAAAAAGAGCGATAAACAAAACAGGACGGTGATGCAAGTTCTCAAACGTTCCAGGACGGCGTTGCAGCATCCAGGCAATGACAAGCCTCATCGATCGACAGTGAGTAGACTCAAGGTGAGGGCGTAACCCGAGGCAGCGGACATCCATCAGAAGGGCCGTGTGACGAAGACATCAGTCAGTTAGTTACCGGATAGTACGTTAACGTCCACTCCACCGCCAAGGTCGTGTCAGAGTGAAACGTACTTCATCAGAGCGTAAGTACCTCTGTCCCACTCACTTGTTGGTTCATTCGTTAGACCTGATTGTTCAACGCCCATTTGTCTCCTGAGAGGTACTGGCGGGGACCCAGATGCCGGGGGTGGGGGGGGGGGGGGGGGGGGGAACTATACCTTAGTAAGGCTACGTTGTCAACACCACAATGATTATGCATTAACTTCTTCACTGCCATGATGTCATTTCAAAACGACCAATAAAAGCACAAAATTTGAAACCCTAAAAATATGTCTTTTTTTTGTTGCACTGGCATGTGGACAGATTTTTATCAAAACGCATAGCATTGAAAGTAGAAGTTATAGGACCGGGAAATGTATTGTTTGCAGACGCGATGGTGCATCTTTCAGCCCGGAAATTGTACAGGCTGTGGCAGTGAAGGGGTTAAAGTGTGGGTAGCGATGAGAGCCGTTTTGATGCTTCATTAATAGTGAGGAGCAAATTCTCCAGACAGTGTCCACAAACCACAACTTTTGAGACAAAAGGAGAGCCGAATCGGGGAATCAATTGCATGTCGTCCGCTTACCAGCTTATCATGTCTTACCGCTACGCCAAACCGGTTCACATCCACTCGCTGTTCACAACACACGTCAATTTATGTTGGTGTGGTGAAAATAAAACTGAATGGACAGCGATGGAAAAAATAGGAAGCTGGTGTTCCCAGAGATAGCTGAGACACAGTCTCCACAGTCTCTGGTATTCGTAAGGTGAACAATGTATATGCTGGTCTGTTCCAGCCTGTAAAAAAGAACAACAACAACACGCAGAGAGAGAGAGAGAGAGAGAGAGAGAGAGAGAGAGAGAGAGAGAGAGAGAGAGAGAGAGAGAGAGAGAGAGATCAAAAAGCACAAAAAGTTCAAAAGAACACTTATTCTAATTAGACAAGGGTTCTGTTTAACATTTTGTGTTTTGTTCTTGATTTGGTCAGAACGCTGGCAGTCAACTTTGTTTCATAATTTAAAACAGCAGTAACAACAAAACAAAAAATCAACGTTTGATAGCTCTGGATTCTCGTCACAGAGGACCTTAATTTCTGTATCTGCGGTAGCCCTGCGGTAACCCTCCCTCCACTGGGTTCCTCGTCAGCAGACACGGGTTGCAGAAGCGCAAGGCTTCGCAGAGAGGTTATAGTGAAGAGTGTATAATTATCGCCTTTTTGAGAGACCATCGATACCAAAGTAGCAAAATGCTGACAAAAACCCAAGCAAACTGGGCCCATCTTGACCCGCGAACTGTTCAGGTCATCTCTCAGAATTGTCAACGGGAAAAAATGCCATTTTTGCACATTTCGTGCGTTCCAGCCAATGACATAAGCTTCATGGTCAACGTCACCAAGGACGAATGACGCATGTGGACAGAAAGATACGGCTCGTCGAAAGGCAATAGATGTGGCTCGTTGGTTCATGATTTACCTGTTCATACACAGATCTTCCCAGCTAACCTGGCCTTTCTGGGTACACCACACAAGACCTGTCCATCACGTGGAACTCACGCCGACAGCGTGTGCGGTACCGTTCCGTACCTATCTAGCCTCCAACCACCGCGTGCGCCATCATACAGGAGGAAGCAACTCCTGCCTTTGATCCAGGGCCAGCGAGTCGCCTCCCCTTCGCTATCCTTGTCTATTTATCATCAGGGGCTGTCAAAACTCGCGTCAAAAACCCAGCGAACGTCTGTCAGCCTTCAAGGGCTCTCCAAAATTTGCTTCATTATTTTGACAGGCCTCTCAGTCCCTCGTCTCTCCCGCTGCTGTTTGTGCTGACCCCACCACCTTGCTACCCTCCCAGCACCTTTGGGCGAAATACGGTGGCCAAATGGTACAAGCAAAAGCTTTCCCCGTCGGGGAAAGACTTTTCGGTACAAGCTCGAGCGAGAGACGACCACAAACTTCTGTTTATAATTATGTGCGGAGTGCTGTCACGTGTAGGGTTCAGCTTATCTCTCTGTAGCCTATTGTAGAGCCGATTTGATTATTCTTCGTCACGAGACAGCGTTTGGTTCGTTGTAGAATGGAAACCTGTTTACGTTTTACAAATGTAAGGGATCTTCTTCAAGAAAAAGAGTTCAGGCGGTAAATCACGTTGTGTGTGTGTGTGTGTGTGTGTGTGTGTGTGCAAATCTGAACTTGGTTTTCCTTTCTTTCTTTCTTTCTTTTGGCGTCTCCTTGTCATTGGTCAGTACTAGCTGTTTTGTTTGTTTGTTTTTTTGTTGTGATTTTTGTTTTCTTCCTCTGTAAAGTTAGTTTTCTACCCCCCTAAATCAGTGCTGGATCCGTATCCTGCATTGATTCAATTATCACAGGTTGTTCTCGTTGGTGTTTGACGTACGTCTCCTGCGCTGATTCACTTGTCCGTGTTGCTTTGATGCTGTACAACCCCCCACACACACACACACACACACGCCCACACTCCTTCGAGTCTCCTGTAGTTGTTTGAGTAGTCCCGGCAAAAGGGACCGTATTTCCTCTATTGGCTTTTGTCTCAATATACTGTATGTAGCTCTTGATCCCCTAAATGTTTCCCAGTTTCCGTCTCAGTATCAGAATACAAAATGCATGCAGGTTACCACCTCAGCTGGGCACCTCTGCTTTAAATGAATCCTCATCCCCTTACCTTTTACCTTCTCACGAACTTTATCGGTGTGCTGCTCGCAACGACTGAGTGATGCTCATTCAAGTTGCGGCACTGTGTCCCTCGAAACAGTCGTCAAAACGTTGAAGCCTGCGATAATAACGGGACACACTGTTTCCACTCGTCAGTCTGCCATTACCTCTCGGGAACGTCCCGGAGAGATACAGCCCCTTCAGTGTGTCTTTCATCTCGAGGGCTTCTCTCTCGTCAGCAGAAGAACCGCACCATAGTCACTGAGTGCAGGAAATAACAAATCCAACGGCTGCAGATAACTTAACATCATTTTCAAAGAAAATGTTTGACCCTTGAAAAAAAGAAGTCATCTTTGAAGACACGGTTTTAATTGGTTTTTGAACGTCTTCAAAGTTACCGGGGAGATGGGGGCGGAGGGGGGGGGGAAGGTGATAACAAAACTGGCATTGATGTTTGATTTATCTTGATAAGTTTATTAGATCGACGAGATTCTGTTTGACCTTCCACCTAGTGGTTTCCTCGCCCCCCCTTTCCTCGTCCCCTCTACCCCCCCCCCCTCCCCCTCCCCCGTCCTTTGCTGTTGGTACCATTTTAAAGTATTGAAAAACGAAAATCTAAGTTCAATTCAATTCAGTTCAGCGAAGCTTCCTACGCCTCATGCCGTTGGCGTTGTGGCCACAGGTAGTGCCTCAAGTTCCTCAACACTTTAGATCTTCCGAGACGCAATCCACTTGTGATGTTTGCTTTGCCCGCCTAAAACCTAAACAAACCAACTACCACCACCACCACCACCACCACCATCACCACCACCACCACCACCACCAACAACAACAACAACAACAACAACAACAACAACAACAACAACAACAACACACACACACACACACACACACACACACACACACACACACACACACACACAACAACAACAACAACAACAAAATCACTTACGATTAACCGAAGAGCTAACAGTAATAATTATTTATAAGACGGGCCAGTCCTAGACGTCAGTCAAACGCCGGGCTCCTTCCCCAGCCAGCATCCTCTCCGGCCGACTCCGGCACTGCACAACCTCCCAGTGAATGGCCACGGCACCCCGTGGACTGCAGTTCGCTCCCTGGTATCTCCCCTCCAGGGGGTTAGCGGATGTCGCCAAAGATCAGATCCGAGCTGTCCCCGGGGGGGTCGAGCTCAGGCCCTATTTACACCTCTTTGACTTGATGGGGAAGCGCCTGTCACACGCTTGCCACCTTCCCCTCAACGACCTGACATCCCGGGCAGTTTCCTCTCTGGCGGCAAAATGAATTTCGATCGCAGACGGATGGGGAGAAGTGTCGCACACTTCCACCCCCCTACACCCCCGGCGGCCACGACAGGCTTCAGAATTAATATTGCGTGGGGCAGCGACCGGAATTAGAGCTCGCAAAGCGGAAGAGTTTACTGAAAGCACCGCTGAGTGCCTGTCAAAATTGTCGGCCCAGATTCCATTGAAACCCGGATCACGAGAGTTCTCTTCTCTCCATGACTTGAAGTACTTTCGATTTTTTTCTCTTCTCCGTAATTACGGGCTCTCAGCTCTGTATTATTGCCTCGTGTCTTCCCCCCCACTTCTGTAGACATTGCGTTTCCTTACTACGTCACCCGTAAGGCTGCAAGGAGGCCGAGTCTGTCGTGCTGTTTTTGCCGTTCTCTAGTCGACCGGTTTGTTGGCCCACGGTAGGGTCCTGTTGACTGTTTCTGTGGCGGCTTCATTGTCCCACAGTGTACAGTGGGTGCACAAATTAAGGTCCCTTCACCCCCTCCCCCCTCCCTCCTCCTCCCCTCCGCAGTGCCCCCCCCCCCCTCCTCCCCCACGCTCCATGCATAATATGCAACGTCACCCGTAAAGCTTCAAGGAGGCTGAGTCTGTCCTGATGTTCTTGCAATTCTCTGGTCAACGGGTCTGTTGGCCAATGGAACGGTCCTGCTGACTGCTCCTGTGGCGGTTTCATTGTCCCACTGTGTACAGCGGGTGCACAAATTAAGGTCCCTCCCCCTCCCCCCTCCCCTCTCCGCAGCACCCACTTCCCCCTCCCGCACCCCCATGCATAATATTCAACGTCACGCGTAAAGCTGCAAGGAGGCTGAGTCGGTCCTGGTGCTCTTGCCGTTCTCTTGTCCCCAGTTGTTTCCCCATGGTACGGTCCTGTTGACTGTTTCTGTAGCGACTTCTCTGTCCCTCAGTGGGGTACCGCGGATGCATAAATTGAGTTAATTTAAGGTCCCTCCGGGCCCCCACCCCCACCCCTACCCCCCAGCTGTGAACCCAGAGCTGTTGAAGGTTCTTTCCTCGCTACATGCAAAACGAGAATGATAGCTGCCCATGCTTTGCCTACTGCCAGGAACATTTGTCTTTCTCAGTGATTCCTTCTTTTCCAGATACATTCAACTTGTTTTTTTGGTGCGCCTCCCCTCCCCCCCCCCCCCCCCATCCCTCGTCCCCCCCCTCCCCGCCATCCCCTGAAACATTTATTGGAAGAGACTCGTGAAGAGTGACCTGGACTTTTGGCCTATGGTTTTATGACCTGTGTTATGACCACTGACCTTCGCGGCTAAATGTTAACTGCGAATTAACTAACAAATTGGTCCCCGTGTTCCGTAGATATTATAGGGAAGCCTGGTATTAAACGGGTTTCGAGAGGATTCGTGTATTTACTCAAAATATCATTCAAATATGCACGTGAAACTCGCTTTGCAATTCGCCCAGAGAGACCCTTACGTCACTAGTTTATTGCTTCCGAATATGAAATAGCATATATTCAAGTCTCATTCTGCATTAATATGCAATAAGAGCAGAATAATATGCGTGTAGTTGGATGAAAGCCGTATTTTGTTTAAGAATTTTAGTTCTTCTTCACAAATGTTGATATATTAATGTTCATCATTGCTGTGGTTGCTGGTGATGTTGTTGTCATCAACGAGGCTGTTGTTGTCATCGTCGTTGTTGCTGTTGTCGTCATTGCTGTCGTCGTTGTTGTTGTCTTTGTCATCATCATCGTTATTGCTCTCATCGTTGACGGAGTTGCTGCTGTTGTTATTGTATTGTGATCGCTGATGTCGTAGTCGTTGTTATCATCATCATGGTTGTTTTTGTTATCGTGGTTCTTTCTTTTTACATTTTACGCCCAGTTTATTTAAGTAGTCAATTTTCTATAGGGTTTGCCGCCAAAGAGACGGGTGCAGGCTGAGAAATTATTCGTGGATATGGATTATGCAGCACTTCGAATCTGAATTCTAGAGCTGCTCAGGCGTGGCACATTTCTCTCTGTCTACCTGTCTGTCTCTCTGTCTGACTCTGACTCTGTCTGTCTGTCAGTCCGTCCGTCCGTCCGTCCGTCCGTCTGTCTGCTGTCTGTCTGTCTGTCTCTGGCTCGCTCGCTCGCTCGCTCTCTCTCAATCCGATTTCTATGATGAAATAGGACACACACCGTCACTTCAGTTCGTGTGTTATTTCAGGATTACAGGCAACAGCGCCTTATATAACAACCCCCAAAACAGTCCATGAAGTACACACCCATATGTGACTCAAATTAACAACAATGGGCTTCTTTTTCGTAAATCTAGTGCTGACCATGTTCATAACAGAATCTTAACCAAGCAGTGCTACTGAAGCCATGGCATCACTTTCCGTCTACCTTCCTTTTAATTCACAAATCCACTCAGCTCATGAACTTTCGTTTGATGTGAACAAACACCGAAAAGGAGCGGAAACCTCTCAATGGCAAAACAAATGGATCAGTTGATCGGACACACGCCCGGAGTTTAGTCTCGAAATGACAATCCACCGACCAAACCTGGCCAGATAGAGTTGCAAGAACTGGAAGACACAAACTCCGCGATGCAAACGTTGGCAGAAACATCAATGTTTTTCGCTGGCTTGTCTAACCAGAGCTGACCACAACACAGCACAACAAGTCCCTCGCACGTGATAACCGTGTTGTCCAAACTCTGAAGCAGCGTCATAGCGAGAAGAAGCGGTGTAATGGTCCAAACACCATCATGGGCTTGTAAAAGTCTTTGATCTGCTCTTAGCGGCAAACTTTGTCCACGCAAACATGAGCTACCTGTGATAAACCTGTCGCAAATATCCACAGCCGTTGCCTGCGGCCAGACGTTTTACTGGCGGGGGTTGGACACGCACTGACGTCATTCTGCTTTCGTTCTTGTTTATTTCTGGGAATAAACGAGTGCTGTAGGCACGATTCGAGAAGCGAATTTGAACAACACCATAGTTTGGTTCACAGTAGAAGAAAAATGCGGGGTTCACTTCTCCGTGTCGCTGGTCGTTTGTCCATGAACCAGAAACGAAGGGCTCTGTTTTCCGTTATTTTATGTCGTGGTCTAACGATAACAAGACAGCCCTGTTGCTGAACATGACAAACGCCGGAATGGCAAATATGTATTGCATCACTGTGGGTAAGTAAACACCGTTTTTCTGTCATAATCATCACTGACGATCAGACGACGATAGAAGTGGGTGCAAGATTGAAAGCTTCTGACACGCTCCCGTCATCAGTGTTCTGTGGTCGATCAGTGAAGGTCTCAGGTGCGGTCGAACAAACCGGAGATACCACAGCTTAAAAGTGCAAGGCCCCTGTTCGAACGAACGTCCGTCAGCATCCCCACAACGATCTGCAGCGATGGAGACGGCACCGCGCTAATCACGCCGACATCTCCCTCCATCACTCACCCCGTCTTCAACATCAAAAGTTTGCTCGCACCCCGCGAACCGGGCTGGGAATGAAATCGTCATTACCTTGCGAATCTGTTGCAGCTCAAACATCCGCGGGAGAAAGTGCGAGAGATGAGAGGCACGTTGATAAACACGCAGGCCACGCAGAACAGGCAGGCGAGCGACCTGAAGAAGATCGTTGCCGGGGTTGGCCACTCTGACGACTAGAAAAGCAAACCACAGTTGGACAAACCGTACCGGGAACTGAATATTTGTGCTTAGATGAATTTATGAAAGAATCGGATCTCGTAGGCTATCAAGACTCGACGGAGCAGTTGTTTGAGCACCTCTCTCTCTCTCTCTCTCTCTCTCTCTCTCTCTCTCTCTCTCTCTCTCTCTCTCTCTCTCTCTCTCTCAGCTGTTAGGCTTTCTTCGGCCGTGAGAATCTCCTTGCATAAAAGCACCCACCCTCCAGAAATGGGGATAAATCCTACGAAGACGGCATGCGGCCGTCCAAGTCAGTGGCGGGGTAAATAAAATGTAATTCTCTGATGAGCTAATAAAGCAATCTTGAATCTGGAAAATAAACACACCGCACACACACACACACACACACACACACACACACACACACACACACACACACACACACACACACACACACACAAATATATATATATAAACACGTTTATTCTCTCATCCTTTGTTACTGTGCAGTTGCATACACCGGGTGACCCCCAGAGTGTCCAGCTGAGGCCGAACGCTACAACAACAACAACAATAATAACAAAAAAACTAAAAAAACTGTGTGATTCACTTTGGTTCAGACGTAAAAAACCCTGTGTGATTCACTTTGGTTCAGACGGGTGACCTGGAAAAAATGGCTTATTCACTTTGGTTCAACCTGTTCACTGAATGCGTGCAGATGGGTACAGCGATCAGCAAAGCTTTCCTCCGCTTTTGGGGACTTGGCGGTCACAGTCATCAGATGCACCAAACAAGAAAGGTCAGCCCAAACAGGTTTGAACCGAGATTGTCTTGCTCACAAACGTCTGAACCTTTCTCGCGCGCATCTAGCTGGTTATTTCATACGCTGGGGTGTGGAGAGGAAGAGATCAAAGAAATGTCTACTGTCAGTTTTGGAAATATCGTTCATCGTCGCTTTCGCTTATGTCGCCTTTTTTATTTTTTCTTCTTTTTTTCCACATTCAATTTCAGGTATTTTTGCCTGGGTTTCCGGTTCTGACCTTTCAATCTTGGTTTGATTTATTTTCTTCTCTGGGGAAAGAACGGTTCTTCTTTTCTCGTCATTTCTCGCCCCACTGACAGGCCCCCCTTTGCAAAAGAAGGCAACATTAGCCAGCGAGACAAATGGGGAGGTAGAACCTTTCGACTTGGGTTTCATGAGAGATTGCTTCAAGCCGCCATTTTGATGGATATCAGGAACAGCAACTCATCACCAAGTGATTTGGAGTTGTCAACACCTAGCTCGCGTCGCCCAGGCAGAGGGAAGTTTGCAAGGGGAGGGAGCAGTCGGCGAGCGTGTGAACGAGTACACGTCTCAAGACGGCTGTGGGTTCAGTTCGAGTCCGAGAACTTCCCCGGACACCCCGCCAAGCGCTGAAACCAGCACTCGGGCTGAGCCGTGTGGGTGCTGACAGAGCTTATAGGGGCAGGCAGCGGGCGAGGAATGATAAGTTTCATCAGTAGGGAAGCTATGGCGGCAGTGATGAGGTTTCCTGATGTCAGAGCAATTTGCTGGCCGGGTACTGT
>JABMCL010003456.1:1430000-1435000 GCA_018857735.1 Alviniconcha marisindica | reverse complement strand
TGTATCCACAGACCTGCGGCTCCTTGCTGACTGCTAATCGAAACAGAACTTCAAAACAGAACGAAAACAAAAAACGACGAGACTGATAGAGAAATCGTGCCCACCACTTTGCAGACTAAAACTCTGTAGCCGCCGCTTCTTCGTTTTGCCAAACCCCATCACGACCGCTCAGTCTTCGTCAGCTGCAGCCTGCACTGGGTTTTTTCTTTTTTCTTTCCCTGCTTTCTGTGAGCTCCTTGCCACCACAGCCTGCCAGGCGTAGCTCCAGATCTGTCTGCAAGATTGTATCTGTGGCAACTGTGGCTTGCTTCCTCCGGTTTTGCCTTTCCGACACCTGTATATGCCTGCATGTCAAACATGATAGAAACGGAGTATCACAGGAGGCAGATCTCCCGAGTAGCCCACCCCATCACGGTTCCAGGGTATGTATATACAGATGAAGCGACCCATCGTGTGTGTATATATATACATACTTGTCAAGAGCGGCGGTGTTGGTTCCAATAGGATACCTTATAAAAAATGGCACATGCCCTTTTTCTCAGAGACTCTTACGAATATTTATGAGGAAAGAAGCCAAACCAGATTGACTCTGCTGATCATAAAACTGTATGCACCGCACCCTGCTGGCGGCATATTTACATTACGTCCCATAATCAGACCAGGACAGACAACTCGTGGCAAGCTGTGAAGCTTGAGACGGTGGAAGCGGGAGAGAATCGCCTAAAACTACGTCACCGATTTCTCCCTATATATACCCCCAGAACTTGTAACTGATGGCGCACATCTTTTTGAACAGCGAGGGCCAGGGGGAAAGGGTAAGAAGAAGAAAAGTTTTCAAAAAAATACCCCCACCCCCACCCCCCCAATAACCAAAAAAAAAAAAAAAAAAAAAAGAGAGAGTAAGAGAGAGAGAGAGAAAGAGAGAGAAAAAAAGAAGAAAAAAAGGAAGAAGCAGAGTTTTGCTGGTGCAGATTCCAGACCCATGATGTATTGGGGTAATTTTCCCGGCCCGCTTCTTTTCTGGTCCGGACAGATTCATCACGGGTCCCGGGAAGCATTCCCTCCCGACAGCTTCCATCCGTCAGGGGCCTGCTGCAGCGTAAAAAAGCTACTGGCTGTCAAAAGATCACATTAGTATCCGCCAGCCAGTTCACAGGTCATCAATGTGAATGAGCAATTCCGTCATCCGCGCCCACTAATTAGCACTCAAGTCCTCGCTTGGGCCGGCAAGCGATGAAAAAACCGAGCGACGTTCTTTCGACAGCGGCGAGGAAATCTAAACCCTACCGTCGACCCCGGCCTCGTATAAATGTCAACAAATGCTAGTTGGATGGGCCCCGAGTCGAAAATATTATCGTGACGGCTGTTTTGGGTGGAAGAAATTACCCTGGGCGTTGTTGAAGTCTGCGGTGCCAGTAATGCTGGCAATCTGCGCATGATTGCATCGCCCCCGTGGTTGCCATGCGAGGTCGTGCGAGGCGAATCACTGTGTCATCTTTGTGATGATGTACTGCCACAGCAAAGTCAGGCAGGCGACAGACGCATGTAGGTTATGTCAGCTTCCTTGATCACTGAAAATGACTCTCCTCGTTTGTCCTAGTTTAGTGCTGCGAAGTGGCAGGACGCAGCAAAAGTAATTGGAAGGGAGGCAGATACATCATGTAGACAGGGAAGGGAAAGGGAGGGAATGGGAGGATGGAGAGTGGGTGGGGTGGAGGGTGCCTGTTGTTGGTAGTGCAAGTGAATACTGGAGTTGCCGCCTGCAGTAGCGTAATGCCGTGGTTCCAGCTTTGTTCACAGTTCAGCCATGGGAGTTGTTGAGGCATGCTGAATGCATTTCTAGACCATGATCATAAGTTGATAAGGACTGGAGCTGTCCTGATTTATCACACAGTAATGCCTTCATCAGACATTTTGCGGCTTACATGTTAGCTAATATTTTTAAAGACTGAGGTGACACGAGTGCAACTGAAAAGACTTTCTCTGTGTGTGTGTGCGTGTGTGTCTGTGTGTGTATCTCTCTGTCTCTGTCTCTCACCCCCCCTCTCTCTCTTTGTCTCTCTGTGTCTCTGTCTCTGCCTCTGTCTCCCCCCCCCCCCACTCCCTCTCCCTCCCTTTCTCTCCAGCTAGTAGTTCTGCGGCACTACAGCTTTCCCGGCCGTCCACAGTCTTGCTGGGCATGGGCAAGACTCGACAGGACCAGGGCTAGCCGGTGAAGAGCTAAGTGCCTTGGAGATATCCCCACGTCACTTCCCGTTCCATCAGGCGCAGACAACTCCGCTCTTTGTGGCAGACCTCTCTCCCTTGCCACTAACCAGGTTTACCTTGGCAGGAAGACGGACGTCCCCGCCTCTTCAACCAAATTCTCCAAAGTCTTGATTTGATTTGGGGCTGACTAAATTTGTATTAAGGGCTCCTTGGCGATGAGGCGGGAGATATATAGGTAATAAATAGAATAAGTTGGCTAAGAGCACAGGCTGCCTCCGCTGGCGTCTGACAGTCCCTGAAAAGGCGGGAAACAGCACGCGAATTCCGTGACGGATTGAGCGCGTGTGGCACTTGCCGAATCTGTCGGTGAATTGCATTACTGACCGCGCGACGCGGATCCATCAATAGACGTGTGCTTGAGGGAACGCCGGCCACGACCGTCGCACTCACCCGGCACACCGCCCAACTGAAACGCCGCCAGTCTCACACAGTCACTGCTGAGGACGCTGTCGCGGGGTCTAACAATCACATAAGAGAACGATGTCTCACACAGTCACCGCTGAGAACGGCGTCTTTCACACTCGATTACCACAGAGGACAACGTTTCGCACGCTCAACGCTGAGGACGCTGTCGCTGAGTCTAACAATCGCACGAGAGAACGCTGTCTCACAGAGTCACCATGGAGAACGTTGTCCTTCACACTCGATCATCACAGAGTACGACGTCTCACATACTCAGCGCTGAGGACGCCGTATCACACACTCACCACCGAGGACGAAGCTGGGACAACCACCACAGAGGACAACGTCTCACACACGCACCACTGAGGACGAAGCTGGGACAATCACCACAGAGGACAAAGTCTCACACACTCACCACCGAGGACGAAGCTGGGACAATCACCACAAAGGACAAAGTCTCACACACTCACCACCGAGGACGAAGCTGGGACAATCACCACAGAGGACAAAATCTCACACACTTACCACCGAGGACGAAGCTGGGACAATCACTACAGAGGACAACGTCTCACACACTCACCACCGAGGACGAAGCTGGGACAATCACCACAGAGGACAACGTCTCACACACTCACCACCGAGGACACCGTCTCACACACACACACACACACACACTCTCTCTCTCTCTCTCTCTCACCAATGAAGGGGCTATTACACAGACTCACGACACCGAGGACGTGGGTCTCCGTCACACACACTCACCACACGGACTCACAGTCACCTCAGACAATCACTACAGAGGACGTCCTCTCAGTCACACAGTCACCACCGAGACTGACGTGCCATCAAGTGATGATACACGGGGACGCTCACTCCGTCTGGCTTCTTGACTTAGTTAATCAACATTGTCGTTAGTACACTCTTGGGCAGAGGTGATCTGTTGAACGCCGTCGAGACGACTCAAAAGCAGTATGGACCTTTTCCGGAGGGTAGACTACCAGAGCTAATGGAGCTGGATTTGGATCTCCACTATCTCTGAGCCTATTGTAGAGAGAGATCTCCATCTCCACCGTCTCTGAGCCTATTGTGGAGAGAGATCTCCATCTCCACCGTCTCTGAACCTGTAGTGGAGAGAGATCTTCATCTCCATTGTCTCTTAGCCTATTGTGGAGAGAGATCTCCATCTCCACTGTCTCATAGCCTATAGTGGAGAGAGATTTCCATCTCCACTGTCTCTTAGCCTATAGTGGAGACAGATCTCTGATCTCCACTATCTCTGAGCCTATCATACCAACGCGATGACTGGGAGAGAGATCTCCATCTCCACTATCTCTGAGCCTACCATACCAACGCGATGACTGCAGCATGGAAGTGGCGGACCCGGCAGGATCGCGATGCGGAATGAACGCCAGCCAATGAACGCCAGCCAATAATTATGTAGCCTGGTCGGCTGCTGGGACAGCAAGAAAGAAGGGAAGGAAGGAAGGACGGAAGGAAGGACGACAGCAGCGAAGACAACTCTGGCAAAGACACACTGTCGTCTGCATCTATACTAACAGAGGTGAGGTGACTTGTTTCCCTTACCGCCACGCAGTCAGTGGCACGTGGAACTGATGTTGTGAATAATGCATAGAGCCAAGTAAGTTAGCAACAGTAATGTGTCTCGGCAGTGCCCGACCTGACTCTGCTGATAGTGATCAGAAAGACCGCAAAATCAACTGAAGGGCTTGAACCTCTCTCTCTCTCTCACACACACACACACACACACACACACACACACACACACACACACACACATATATAATATATAATATTTTATATATTAGAGACAGACAGACAGACAGAGAGACGGGGAGGGGGGGGGGGGGTTATCATGCTAATTGACAATAATGTTTGTTGGCTCCACGATGTGATTTTTGTTTAGTTTTTCCTTCTTTTTTAATGGATTTTTAAAAATCTGGATGGTAACTATGCGTGATATAGTGTTCTGAACTGTGTACATGAACATACACGGCCAAAGAAACTCAAAAGGGACAAGGCGAGAAAGAGTACTTGTGGGTATGAACTTCTGCTCCATCATTAGGATTCGCGTTATTGGGTTCTGTGTGCTATCCTTTCAGCATAATCTTAAACACTTCAGCGTTGTTTTATTCCACGTGCCACACAAAAGTGTACCATGGAGTGTATAATATAATTTATAAAGATATAATTACACTGTGTGTGTGTGTGTGTGTGTGTGTGTGTGTGTGTGTGTGTGTGTGTGTGTGTGTGTGTGTGTGTGTTTTCGTTATTTTTTTTAAGCTTCTATCTAAATAAGAACACAACGGTGA
>JABMCL010003456.1:1422500-1425000 GCA_018857735.1 Alviniconcha marisindica | reverse complement strand
CTGTGATTGTTCCTGTGACAGCGTGCTGACCCTGCCCGCTGCCAGCAAGAATGGAGACAGCGGTGGCACAACGGGACACACACACACACACACACACACACACACACACACAACACACACACACACACACGCATCACGCTGAGGTTGCCGCGCTTGTCCTCTACCGAATCTGTACGAGTCCTAGAAATCGAGCGGCCACGTCACACAGAGACTGAGATAGCTACTGCGATCAGAGACGCCTTTTACGGGGGGGGGGGGGGGGGGGGGGGGGGGGGGGGGGGGGGGGGGACGGAAGAATGTTCGGCAAGAGGCCACAGACAAATAAAATGACGAAGCGAGTTAATTAGTGCTCTAAAGACGTCACTCGAACACGAAAACAAAGTGCTGGGTTGCTGGTTCCATATGTATGAAGAGCCAACTATAAAGTTAAAGGGACACAGACACTAATCCCGATGAGCTAAAGGACCCTTTAGTCCGGCTCCTGTTCCAGGTAGAGAAATGAATCCATAACTTTAAACGCGTTTAGGCAGGCCGGATAGTCCAGTCTGCTTTTGGTCGGGCCAAAATTTCTTCCAAGCACTGGACTCAAAAGAATATAACAAAACAGCTGTACCAACAGCAAATAAGTGTCTGACATCTCATTTTTCACCTTTTAACTGTTGATGCCCCAGCCTGTAAAATTTCCGGGCTGAAAGATGCACGGATGCGCCTACAAACGGTATTTTTCGGTCCTGTAACACATCTACTTTCAATGCTATGCGTTTTGATGAAAATCGTTTCATATGCCGGTGCGAAATAAAGACAAAAAGGCTTAAGGATTTCAGATTTCAGATTTTGAAATGTTATTGGTCGTTTTTAAGTGACATCGTGGCAGTGAAGGGGTTAAGTGTTGTTTTGTAGTTTGAAAAAGGGGCTTACCCTGAAAATTCTCATGTTGTGTTTTGTCAAAATGATTAGCGTTCTTTTTTTTAACATTTACGTGTTTGAACACGTCACTCGTGTCTAGGGTGAATTATAAGTATGATAATAATTACTGAAAACAAATTTGACCGATCAGCAACACAGAATTCCTGGCCGTGGGTGACCTACGCAAACAGCTATAATCTGATAGCACTGGATTCACTGCAGAGTCTACTCCTCAACACATAGTTCTGCATCCTCAGTATCGTACCGCGCGAGACGTTAGCGGCAAAACAAACGGAAGGGTCGTCGAACGTGTGTTTCACCAGAGGTACTACTATAATATTTTAGATATATATGTACCTTACGTGTTGTGCGGAGTGTCGGATGACGCTGTGTCTGTTGCTTGGAGATGCTTTATGGATTCTGTAGAGCCGGGGCAGGTGATTTACATCTCATTTCCGCGTCTGATTCGCTCCGATGGCCCCCACGGATCGTCAGCATAAGTATATATTATGGAGGATGCTCACTTTACGGGAGGCCTGACCTAGAAAGAAAATGTAGCAGCCAAACTGATGTTCAGACAGACAGACAGACAGAGACAGAGGTACAGAGAGAGAGAGACACACACACAGAGAGACAGACAGACAGACAGACAGGTAGGCAAGCAGGCAGAGAGAGAGAGAGAGAGAGAGAGAGAGAGAGAGAGAGGAGAGAGAGAGAGAGAGAGAGAGTATTGTGGAACTTGATTTTTTTTTCTAGATTTTCTTTTCGGAGGTCGGGAGGGAACTATTTGTGACGTCTGTGTAAAGTCGAAATATTTTTACATGTTTTCCTCTAATTCATGGGTCGGTCCGTAATGGTTAACTGTATCGGTGTAATAATCGGTTGCATGCATTTGTTTGTGTTCTTTCACCAGTATACTTTCATTTCGTTTAATCCGTTGGAACATCACTTGCATTTGCGATTTAAACACGTCTAACAGACTGACGAAAGTTTAGCTGTGTGACAGCAGATCTCTCTCTCTCTCTCTCTCTCTCTCTCTCTCTCTCTCTCTCTCTCTCTCTCTCTCTCTAGTTCCAGCGCTTACAGGGAGGTGCCCCAAAACTGAATGAACCAAACTAGAACTTCGGGACCTCAGTCACCCTCCACAATGTCTGACACTACTGTGATTGGATCGTTTCAGTATTACATCCACTTTGATTGGAACTTTCCGATATGATGTGCACTTTGATTGGTCCTTTCCGTTTGTGATGTGAACTTTGATTGGTTCTTTTCTTCTCAGACGTGTGGCCACTCTTCAGACATGTTGACCCTCTTTTCCAGGGACATAACCTTTGTCGGCAGACGACGCGCGTGTTAACAAGAATGTCATCTCGCACTTGAAGAGCTATGTATCACAGTGATATAAAAGGCCCCCGTTAATAGATTTCACTTTGTTTGTTGCATTGGAGAATAGCAGCAGATTTATCAGGGTGTGCGTGTTGGTTCAACAGGCTTATCTGTCTTTCTTCATTTTAAAGGCAAATGCAAAATCAAGTTTCTAACAGAGCTGAAGAATTATAATTGCCATAAGGCCTTTATGCCGTATGGATGTTGA
>JABMCL010003456.1:1407500-1415000 GCA_018857735.1 Alviniconcha marisindica | reverse complement strand
TCCGGTGTCGAAAGACGGAACACGAGAACGAATGTCTACATCGAACTCTGTCGAGGACTCCACGGCAAAAATCGAAGGGTGAATGTGAAGATGATTGACCCAGCCATCCGCTCAAACCCTCTTCTGCTGTCCACCCGCTGTCTGGAGGCCACCCAGCTTGGAGTGGTGGTCAAACAAACGTCCACATCTCACCGCTAATTGCTCCACTCGCACACACAGACCCCGGCCTCTTCATGCCACGGGGATCAACAGACTGGTGGCAGACACTGACGGATTTGAGTGTCTGATCCTCCCACCTCATCCACTTCATGTTTGTCTTCCAAATTCAAAGGTTGATGTCAAGACTTGGAGATGAGTTAAAACACGACTTCCAGCAACTAATCACGAGAAGACGGTGACGGGTTCGAGTGGGTGAGCCTTCAAGCTGTTCCACTCGATGTCTGTCTTACAAGTTGAAAAGCTCGTGCCAGGGCGGGGGCGCCCAGCCCGGAGGTCACCGGGCTAGCTCATGGCTGATCCGGTTTGTGAGCCCGCGTGGCTGATTGAGCTATCTCTACTCCAGATGGGATCATCCCCTCCTACCCCCTCCCTGTTGAAGAAGAAGAGAAAGAGGAGGAGGAGGAGGAGGAGGAGGAGGAAGAAGAAGAAGAAGAAGAAGAAGAAGAAGAAGAAGAAGAAACAAATTAAGACTCAAGTAGAAGAAGACGAGGAAGGCACCAACAGCAACAACAATGTACACCACTGAACCGTAGATACGGAAGGAGAGCATAAAAAAGGAGCTGACAACTGGTCTTTTAGCACCGTGTTAATTGTGTAGGTCACATCGCCACGATTTATTTAATAAGGAAGGGAGATGGGGGGAAGAGAAAGAGAGAGAGTACGGGGGGGGGGGGGGGGGGGGGGGGGGGGGCGGGGGGGGGGGGACGGGGGGGGGGGGGTAGATGCCAAGATTCGACGACGGTCTGAGCAGCTTCTATTCAGATATAATTTTCATGACGCACAAAATGATGGACCAGCTGAGTTGCAAACAATGTGTGTCCATAACAGGCAAACACTACAAGAGAGAGGGAAATGTTTGATTACCAGCAGGAAACAGCAGAATCAAGCGATGACAGTTTCTCACCCTAATTGTGAACATAAATCCAACAGCAAGCACTACATGTGAAACTGATATCAGTAACGACTGAATCATCCAAACTATAGGCGTACAGAGAAGATTCAAGCAAACGACTTTTGCCGGCCCATTCCTGAAGACGTGAGTCACTGGATGCTGGTACTCCGTCTTTTGCGTGGAAGAGCTCCTCGACGACGTTCTCAAGAGACGACAATTTATGACCAGTTATCCCCCTTGTTCTCCCAATCCTCCTCACCCACCCCCCACCTCCTCTGTCTTTCCCTCTCTTTCCCACGTCCTCCACAGCTCCATAATTTGTTCCGCGAGATGCTGGCGATGGAGAGGAAGAGGCTTGGGGGCCGGCCATCTCGTGGTGACCGTGATGGATGGAGAGAGCAGGACGGGGACAGCGATTGGCGACCCTCCTTTCTCCTCTGGGGTCCTTCCGGTGGTCGGGGACGCCTGGCTGTTGATGGTCATCTCGTGTGCTGCCCCTCGTTCAGCCTTCGCCGACCGGTGGAGGACTTGGCAGCACAATGCGGCCTGCTCTGGGCCGGCATTATTGCCCGCAAACACTCTGCAATCAATTTAGCAGCAGGGGAAGGGAAGGATGGCCTGTCTTCTCCTCTTGTCCCTCCCTGAGCTATGGGGTGAGAAAGGTTAAGATTATGACTTCAATATTCTCTTGCCAGCTGATGGACGAGCCGTCGCTGCATGACTCAGACTTTCCCCCTTTTGCTTCGAGAAATGAACGAATTAAGGAAATTTGTCCAGATATTTCCCCCCAGAGCTCGCAGATTAGGTAGAAAAAGGGTCTGGATCCGTGAGCTTACGGCAACAGCCCTCGGCTGTGTTCGCAAGTTTTCCGGGTCGAGCCACAGAGTTGGGAACGGCGTCAGGCACGAGCTGACGTGAATACAGCCATGTGTTTTCCTCGCGGTGATCTGAAATTAATGCAGCTTTGTAATCCACACGGCACGCTGTCGACTGACTAATGTGGAGGGGGTAGGCCATTGTAATTCATTACCGCTGATTTATTTTCCGATTAACCCACACAGAGGGTTGTTTAGATCGACGAGTTTGAAAGGCGTTTATTTTGAAATTACCAGGTCGGTATTGGAAGGAAGGTGTTTTGAGTTCCACTGCGCCGTGGTGTCACAAAGAAAGAACTTCACAGGACCTGTGTTCATCAAGCGTGAAACGAAAATAGGCTTTCTGTCAGCTGCACGAAATACATTTTCTGCTCCACCAGGCCTTCAGCTTGGCGTATGGCACATTTTGAGGGAAAAGATCGATTAGAACACGACCGAAAGCCCAGAACAGCACAGACTCCGCATCGAGGTAGTTATTGGCTTTCATAAGAGAGTAATATGTGCCATTTGTTGTCATGAGTGCCGCTGATCGAGCGAACTAATGGCTTTGATCACCAATAGCTGTGGCAAAATCAGTTTGATAGTACACATATATTAGCATAATAACCATCTGACGCTTATTCTTTCTCCGAAACATCTGACGGAACGGCGAGTCACTTGGAAAGATTTGCGTTGTTACACAAAACAAAACAACAACATAAATATTCACAGAATGTGACATGCGTTTGTAAAAATATCTTATCTGTTAAACACATACTGTTTGAATGTCCTATTACTACAGAGTTATTTCAGAAAAAAAATGGATATGACTTAAATGCTTACAACAATGTAAGAGATATTTTGTATAATACTGATATTATCATTAATATTGTCAAATCGATTGTTCATAGTCCTGTGGGAAAATTTGTATAAATAATAATTATATGGTTTTTGTTGTTGTTGTTGTTTTTGGTCTAATATCACCTCGATGTGAACAGACATAAAATAAAATATTGACTGAAAACCTCAACAACAACAACAACAAAACTAAAAGACCTTACGCTTGATCAGTTTTCACGCTTCTCCGAGGTGACAAAATATGGTTTGATTGTCTAACTTCCACATCCTTGAGATGGATAGTCCACAGGCATCGGCGTGGAAATCTGGTTCCTTTGTTGGCCTGTCAGAACCACAACGATGGATATGGCTTTTCGCCTCCTCTCCAATTACACCCCTCGATTATCGGCAAACCTGTTTCCACTGGCAACAAAAGAAGCCATCAGTTTTGCAACGTCCGGTACCGTTTTCTCCCTCCCTTAGCTTTGTGTGAGCACTGGTGTTAATGCAATCAGAGAGAGAGAGAGAGAAGGAGGATGGAGGCGGGGGGAGGGGGGCGGGGGGGACGGGACAGAGAGAGAACTGAGTCGGCATCAGGGTGCTAAGCGATACAAAGAGCGTGCGCGCCCATTTATACAAGATGCCCGGTTCACCACACACCGTTTGTTTGCATTGTTTTTCAGTGTCGTGTGCGGCTACCTGACATGCGCAATGGCTTTCTTCCTCTTTTGCGCGCGCTCTGCACGTGCTGCGGCTGTCAAAGGCAGTCATCATTAGGTAACCCAACTGGGTGTTGCTGATCGGTTCGCGGGGAGATGTATATTTCTTTGTTGAAGGTGGTAATGGTGATCAGGAAAACAGGGGGTGACGACGTCAAAAGAAGAAACATGAGTCGGAGTTCGTGAGCAGTTTGATTTTTGGAAGCAAGATCACCAATGCAGATAACTGAAAGATATTTTCGAAACCCGCCATAAACCTACACGGACGGGTGAAGAGAACAATGGGGGTCAGATCGATGCTGTTCTGTCGCGGCTATTTCGGCAATGCCATTCAAAATCACCTGCAGTACTGGCGTTGGTTGTGTCTCCAAAAGGGCTGATTGATGAAGACGAGAAAGGTGATTTATCATGATCATAAACTTGAGACCCGGCACCTGTGTCAAATCGGATTCTCATTCTGAGCCCTATTGCAAAACTGTTTGCCGACCCCTGTCGGCCATCAGCATAACAAAGCTCTGCACAATATTATTCCGGATTATGTCAAGACTGAAGCGAGAGGGTAGGCGAAGAGGGGAAGGCGGGTGTTATTGAGATGCAAATGGCATTGTAACAAGAGTAAGACTGCCAGGCTGTCTCTTGTGAAGGCACCTCGTGGTGATGGATGACTACGGTTTCCTTCACGCCAGTTTCATTTCCACATCAATCTCGCTCACAAAACCATGCTGCACAGGATGAAGCAACCCGATGAGAAATTCGGCATCAATCTTCCTTCTTGCCCCAAATAATCTTGTGCAGTTACGTTGGCTAAAGGTGGAAAAGCCTCACGTAATGATATTGACTGAGTTTACTATATATTATAAATGTGACGCGTAATTATGAATCATCAAAAGTTGCATGCCTCCAAACAACTAAGCTCTAGAAAAATTAAAACAGTGCCCTGGAAAGGAGAATGCAACTGACTGAAGGGTTGGAGTCACTTCACACTGAACCAGGTTGTGTTGACAATCCCCCTCCACTACACACACACACACACACACACACACACACACACACACACACACACACACACACACACACAATCACCCCTCTCTCTCTCTGATTATGTGTAAGCACCTGGGATGCTATTGACTAGAAATGACTCCACTTTATTAGCCGACACACATTACTTTGTCGTCATCTTCCACCATAATGTCTCATTATTCCGGTGTGACTGTTTTGGTCCGCTTTTCTTTTGTTTATTGTTTTTGTTTGTTTGTTTGTTTGTTTGTTTGTTTGTTTGTTGATATCTGTCTTGTTTGTCTGTGTGTTTTGCTGTTTGTATGTCTTATTTGTCTGTCTGTGTGCATAAAGTAGTTTTGTATTTGCGGTTTGTATATGTCTCTATGGCCAAAATACAATAAACCGTCTGAAGTCTCTCTCTCTCTCTCTCTCTCTCTCTCTCTCTCTCTCTCTCTCTCTCTCTCTCTCTCTCTCTCTCTCTCTCTCTCTCACACACACACACACACACACACATGACAGTTAAGCAAAATCAATGTTACTTTAGTGGGTAGACACATGACCTCTCTTGTGAAGGATTATATGTTTTTTCCATCATCTCATATGCTTTGAGAGAGAGGGGGAGGCGGGGGGGCAGGGGGTGGGGGTGGAGGGGGGTGACATCTTAGAACGCAATTACTGTTTGTATGTGCTTGTTACTCTGAAACTTTGAAGTGAGTTAAGAGGTCTTTTGAGACATGGAACAAAAACTCATTATTATAACTGTGATATATGCATAGTACAAGAAGTCTGCTGGTGTAACAAGGACCTCAAACGCAGTGGTTATCTTGATGTTGTTTTTCTACCTACTTCATGGACTTAACCTGTGGCATCAAACCTATGGATATTACAGTGACCTATTGTATACAGTGAGAGGATTAGCCTGTGAAATTGTTTCCGCATACCAAGGATAGATAGATTCCTGCTTGTAGTGAATCGAATCATGGAAAATACGTGAAACTCTACCAACTTTGTGACTTTTGATTGATTGATTTGGTACTAGACTGATAGGCTGATATGAGTTGATTAACTGTTGTTATCATTCATTGTTCGAATATTATCTCTTCTTATTTGTTCACGCTGTAGACTTTCTTTTCTGATCAGATCAAAATATAGCGGAAAAGATGCATCTGTATACTGTGTAATGCCCCATTGAGAATATTGGAACTGACATTTCTCCATGATGCAGTTTCATTATCCACCCATTGTTCACAAGAACATTGCAGCGCCATTATCCATTCATTTAGCGTAGGATATTACAGTTTTATCCATCCATTGTACACATGGTCATTGCTGCGCCATCCATCCATTGTACACAAGATCATTGCAGCTCCATCCATCCATTGTACACAGGATCATTGCACTCCATCCATCCATTGTACACAAGATCATTTCAGCTCCATCCATCCATTGTACACATGATCATTGCAGCTCCATCCATCCATTGTACACACGATCATTGCACTCCATCCATCCATTGTACACAAGATCATTGCAGATCCATCCATCCATTGCACACAAGACCATTTCATTTCCTTCCATCCACCCATTGTACACAAGAACATTGCATCTCCATCCATCCACCCATTGTATACAAGAACATTGCATCTCCATCCATCCACCCATTGTACACAAGAACATTGCATCTCCATCCATCCATCCATTGCACACAAGAACATTGCATCTCCATCTATCCATTGCACACAAGACCATTTCATTTCCACCCATCCACCCATTGTACACAAGAACATTGCATCTCCATCCATCCACCCATTGTACACAAGCACACTGCATCGTCATCATTCCATCGTACACAATGACATTGTATATCCATCCATCAATCTACCCATTGTACACAACAACAACAACAACAACAAAAACATTGCAGATGCAATTATCCATCCATCCATTTTACACAAGACCATTACAGTCCCACCCATCCATCCATTGTACACAAAATATTGCAGCTCCATACAGCCACGCATTGTACAAAGGAACATCGCTGCTCCTATTCATCCATACATTGCACACAAGAACACTGAAGCCCCATCCTGTACACAGGAACATTGCAGCTCATACATGCATCCGTTGTACACAAGAACATTGATGCTCCATCCATCTATCCATTGTACATAAAAAAAACATCGCAGCTCGAACTCCTGCCCAAAGTGTCCAACTTTTCCATTTGTACACCTTGCCCCCCCCCCCCCCCCCCTCCACCCCCCCCCACCCCCACCCTCACCCCCCATCCCCCTAGCATCTCTGCAGCCCAGCCTCAGACAGTAATTAAGAGTTTATGCATTTCCCCAGTGTCACAAATCGGATCACAAGGACTAGGGCCGAGGACAGGGCAAGGGTGGAGGCCGTTAGTTACTGACGATTACCGATGACAGACCGAGCCTTGAGTCTGTCCAACGTCCGCCATCGCGGCACAGGGGAGAGTCTGGAACCGTCAACCTCTGCTGCTTCTCCCTGTCATCTTCGCAGACACATTTCCATATCCAGCGAGTGACTCAATCTCCTGCTTTTCTCCGGCGCCAAGACTGAAAGGGGCGATTATTCTAAATCTATATCATCAGTTTCGTATTCCGGTCTCGCTAGCTCGGCTCTTTTGGGGGGCCCTGGTGTCTGGTTTGTGTTACGTGGTTTAGTTTGGCTAGTGATTTCCTTGGCTCGTGATTGTTTATTTGACGGGGTGAACGTCGAGAGGACTCCCAAGATTGCAATCATCTTCTCAAACCTTTGCATATGTTGAGCGAGCAAAAAAATAATGTCTTCTTTTTGTGTGCGTTCGCTCTTCTTTCGTCTCTGGCTGGAGAAAGATGTAAATTAGGTCTAGTGCAAGACAAAATACTCCTACGCGTTGCTGGCTCGCCAGACGCTATGCATATTGATCGGACCAGTTTATGATGTCGACAATAATTATTTTGATAACACTCATTAA
>JABMCL010003456.1:1390000-1402500 GCA_018857735.1 Alviniconcha marisindica | reverse complement strand
CATATTGCCTAACCTCTCGTATTCGCTTAAGGATCACTGGATGTCCATCAACGACGCCATACTGATGCCTAATTTTGGCGTTCGGGAGTAAAAACAACTATATCAGTCTACAAAATTACTTAGTTATATATTAACTGAGTAATAACAAAGTGATTTTTTTTTTAAATTCTTTATTCTTCTATCTTTTTTTATTCTTTATTCTTCTATCTCGCATCTGCAGTTTCAAAGAAAATAGTCACATCTGGGTTATACAATATTGCGACACGCGAACTGAACAAATAGCAATAAACCATTTCATAGCCATTGTCTCAATTCCATCAGTAATTAAACATTACCCTTCACTTCCACCAAACTGCATCCAGTTATGGTGGAGCTATTATCTCCTACAATTCAGTCGAAGCCGCGGCTAGCAAGCAGAATAACAACCACACAGAATGGACATTCTTCTTTTCAATCGGCCCGTCGCCTGTGCATTCGGAACTCTTGTGTCTGAAAGTAACATTAACAGCAATATAGGAAACGTTCATATTTCATCGGAGGATTGAAAAACAGCACGTATCATTACCCATTTATCCCTCTCATATTTCTACGCTGGCCTTTAAGCTTCAGCTGTCGTCCGCCAGGGCGAGATGGTGCTTTTGTTTACAGCATGGTTTATTTACGGCGAGCTTCTGACAGCTCATAAACCATCCTGCACAGTCTCGGCTAACGAGCTGCATTGCATCCAGGGGACCACGAAGTACAGCAAATATGACTGCGTTATGTATGGCGCAACGCTCTTCCACTACACGGCCTTTAAGAAGACATGGCCAGTATTTACGACGGGCCTGGGTGCAAAAACATCACCGCGATAAAAATCAACTCCCCTCAATAGCTACAAAGGCCATTTTTCATTTTAACCCTTAAATGAATGTCTTTGATGTGAGGCGATAACGCGAACAGCTGACAGGAAGCTGACAGCTGCTGGGATAAGATGAATGCACGAGCGCATTAATATAAATTATGCAGCGATGATAATCGGCAGGCGCATAACGAATGAGGCACTGAATTAATCAGCAGTTAGTATTGCATGCTTCAACACCCTCTCGCCCACAGCTGCCATGGCCGCGACAGGGTAGCAGACGCCAGGAGCGCCACCTTTGGCATTGATGGTGACGGTGATGGTGTGAAAGATGTCGGTGCCTTGGCGTAGATCATTTTTCTCATGGAAATAAAAACGATTATGATGGTTGCTTCTGCTATCATCTGCTTGTTTTATCTTAGCCGTGTAACTTAATACAGTCTTTGAGAAGAAGAAGTAGAAGAAAGGAGGGCGGGGGGGGGGGGGGGGGGGGGATATCGCGGGGGAGTATTTTCCCCTACGTGTTGATTGCTCTCCGCAGTTTTAACTTCTCTAAAAGCAAAACAAATACGAAATAACTCGTCACAATGCAGTATTAACTTAACAGCCTTTGCTAGTTTTCGACATTAGTCCTCTGTAATGATAACTCCCAAAGAACCTGTTGTTAAGTGTTGCTCTGTAAGCCGGGCCTGCTGGAATTGGGTGGTAGGCCTAAAGAGATGGAGAGGTGCTTCAATAAAAAAATTAAAAAGCTGTTTGAAACAGAAAGACAGAGAAAGAGGGGGGAGGTGAGAG
This sequence comes from Alviniconcha marisindica, assembly GCA_018857735.1. Taxonomy (NCBI): domain Eukaryota; kingdom Metazoa; phylum Mollusca; class Gastropoda; family Provannidae; genus Alviniconcha; species Alviniconcha marisindica. Next base: position 1,400,864 of record JABMCL010003456.1, on the reverse strand, counting down.
AGAGAGAGAGAGAGAGAGAGAGAGAGAGAGAGAGAGAGAGAGAGAGAGAGAGAGAGAGAGAGAGAGAGAGAGAGAGAGAGAACTTCGAACTCGAATACTGTGTTTTCCAAGGATTGTAGTTTAGGTTCATTTAGACCTGTCTGGCAACTAGTCCTTGCTAAACTACTGATTAAGTGAAAAATGGAGAAGAAAAAAAGGAGAAGAAAAGAGAGAGAGAGTGAGAGAGAGAGAGAGAGAGAGAGAGAGAGAGAGAGAGAGAGAGAGAGAGAGAGAGAGAGAGAGAGAGAGAGAGAGACTGCACGCAGATGTGAGGAGGAAAACGATCGGGAAAAGACGTAGATAAACCAGATCAGAGTACTTACTGTCGCTGTTGTTCTTTGTTTGTATAGTTTACCGTCAGATTCACGACTGGCGGAACTGACATTTTTCCACAAACATACATCACCGGCTGCAATTTATACTGAGGGAACAGACACCCGGATAGATGCTGTAATGAAATCCTCTCCCCTTCCTCTTCCATCCTGCAAAGCACCCATATAGCCAAACAATGGATGTGTACCACGCACAAGGTGGAGAAGAGCGGATATTCTTGACCTGTAACTGTGGTGGTGGTGGTGATGGTGTTGGTGGTACTTGTGGTGGTGGTGATGAGTTTTGTCAGCAGCGCAGTAAACTTGATGGCTGTACAGGTAAACCAGGTAATGGTCACAGCTCGACGCCAATCATCCCTCCACCCCCTCACCCCCCCCCCCCTCTCTCTCTCTTTCTGTCTCTCACAATCACCCCTCCTCTTCAACCCCGTGATGCAGATACCTGCAGGAACCTGATCACGCCTCATTGCACTCCTCTCAGCCATCGGTGGCAGCTGTTCCTAGGTGATAATGCGTGTGGCACAGGGTGGTGCTGAAGGCATCAGGCTTGTTCTTTGTGCTTTGCCCACGCTTGTTTATGGAGCGAATCATGATGTGTATCTGTTTATCATTGCCCCTCCCCTTCCATATACTTGCTCCCTCATCCCCCCCAACACACACACACACGCCCTCACGCACGCACAGAGAAAGAGAGAGAGAGAGAGAGAGAGAGGAGAGAGAAGAGAGAGAGAGAGAGAGAGAGAGACACACACACACACACACACACACACACACACACACACACACACACACACACACACACACACACACACACACACACACGCACACACAGAGTCAATAGGAAAACTTGAAGATGTGGAAGATGTGAGATTTCAAATATGATTTGAAAGATGAGAGTGTGTTCGATGACCTAACTTTGCAAGGGAGACTGACATAAAAACCGAAGAACTAACTACCCTTTCATTCAGGCTATTCTTTCTTTTCTGTCAGTTCTGCTGCTCATTGTGGTTGTCTTCATCATCATCTTCTTCCATTGGGAGTGGTCACGGTCATGACAGTTTTATTATTTTGCTACTTTTGTATTTGTTGTGTGTTTGCTTCCATACCACAGGCCGATGGGCCTTCTCTTATCTAAAGACACAGGCATGGGTCATCAACGTGCGGAATGATCACAGTGAGTATCGCGCACACAAAGAGGTGGCGGGTCATCAACGTGCGGAATGATCACAGTGAGTATCGCGCACACAAAGAGGTGACGGGTCGTCAACACGCGAAATGATCTCAGTCAGTGTCACACAAAGAGGTGACGGGTCGTCAACACACGAAATGATCTCAGTCAGTGTCACACAAAGAGGTAACAGGTCGTCAACACGCGAAATGATCTCAGTCAGTGTCACACAAAGAGGTAACAGGTCGTCAACACGCGAAATGATCTCAGTCAGTGTCACACAAAGAGGTAACAGGTCGTCAACACGCGAAATGATCTCAGTCAGTGTCACACAAAGAGGTGACGGGTCGTCAACACGCGAAATGATCTCAGTCAGTGTCACACAAAGAGGTGACGGGTCGTCAACACGCGAAATGATCTCAGTCAGTGTCACACAAAGAGGTGACGGGTCGTCAACACGCGAAATGATCTCAGTCAGTGTCGCGCACACAAAGAGGTGACGGGTCGTCAACACGCGGAATGATCTGTCAGTGTCACACAAAGAGGTAACAGGTCGTCAACACGCGAAATGATCTCAGTCAGTGTCGTCGTGCACACGAAGAGGTGACGGGCGCAGACGAATCTGTCTACTCAGAACGGTAAAGGTCCCTCATCCTGGCTTTACCGGAAGTTGAACTCTCACCTTCGGGCTGCAACGTAACGCATTACACCAACCGCTTCCTAGCTGATGAACCCAAATTGGAACATTTCAAGTTGTCAGAGCAAGACAAATAAATGCCTGTAATCTTTTATTCACAAGCAGTCACAATTGAGGGGCGGCTAAATCTTTCAGGGAGGAAAGCTGGGGACGGGGGCATAGGGGGGTTGATGCTTGGGAAGGGGGTGATAACCAATATCAATGGAATTTTTTCCCCTTTACATCATGACTAACTCTACGCCGAATATAGCTACATGTCTGCAGTGTCGATCCCTTTGTTCAAACATATTGTGCAAAAGGGTTTGAAGCGATCTTAAATTCCAGTCGACTCTCTTACATCAGATTCCGGTTTGTGGTATTGTTGTCAGACTACACGGTTATAATAGCTGGCTGTTCCGGGTACGGCTGGAACTTGACAGAAGAAAAACACAACAACCACTGTTTTCGCTGCATAGTCATTGAGCACCCTTGCACATCGAAACTGACAGGCCTTTCCAAACATTGCGGTTAGCAAATTATTTTTGGGCGGAGAATAAAGAATAAAGAAATTACAAAGGGGGAAAAGACTTGGAGGATGAGGGTGGGGCCAGGGGGGTGGGGGAGGAGGGGAGGAGGAGGGGGTAACGCAGCGGCTTCCATTGCTGAATCGGTAATGTTGATGGAAGCACTTGAGCTAATTTCTGTTCTTTTTCTGTCTGTGTGGTCGTTCCTGCCTTTGGTCTTTTTTGTGCTTGTGCCAGAAGCAATCTTAATCACTTTCACCGCCTGCCAAAACCCATCAAACGCATGAAACCGCGGAATCAAATTTGGACAGCCATTATTACCGCCGCAAAACCGAGGGCCCGGCCCGTCAGCGCGAAGTGTGTGCAAGATTTCATTACGTTTCCACCAGGCTGTAAGGGCCCGTAAGCGTCGCGCAGCAAATTTGCTAATTGTCGCCCTTCTCACGCCTGGCTACCCTGTTCCCGTTGCTATTAGGGGCTCCAATATGGCGAATTGTGAACGAAATTTCTCCCCGCCAGCTTCATAATCATACATCAAAACGTGGGTATGAAGGGTAATGAGTGAGTGGCCCTCACTTCATCACGTGTGCTATTTGGGTAATGGGGTGGTGTTGGAAGCAGCGACATTTTGCAAAATGGCCGCCGCCCTTCCGTCGCTTCTTGTCACGGCCAATCAGCTTCTGTCCTCTCTTTGGAGAGGGACGACGGGGGGAGGGGGGGGGGGGGGGGATGACTGACAGTGGCTGCTTGCATTTGTAATACGTTGTTTGTTGTGAGTGTCTCGCTGGCGTGTATTAATTCACATACGCAATATTTTCTTATATATTGTTAGTTGTCGTAATTGTTGTTACGTACAATACATTAGTTTCTTGAACATGTTACTTTTGATAATCTTCTCACTTAAAGTTGAAAATGTCGGATGTTTGTTGTAAAGCACAATGAGTTCATGCAGATCAGAGAACACTGCTACATAAAATCAGAGTATTTCTGCTATTCTTTCGATGTATAGTAATCATTTAAAATCTTGCTCTATATAAATGTTCGTTTTGATGCGAAATCTTCAAACTGTGAGCTAGGAGCTAGATAGCCATGTTGGAAATATGCACCAAGTACGTGTAATGAATTAATAGTATTCTAAAAATAGTAGCAGTGGCAGCAGCAGCAGCAGTAGATTCCACTGGCGAAGTCAACCTTCTTTTTACCTTTGTCGGACCAAAAAGCCAGGCGCAATACCTACGCGGGTTCGATTCCCTGTTTCGGCAGGGGATTTTTTTTTTTAAATTCCCCGTCTCAGAGTCATTTTTCAGTGCAGACTCTCGTACGGTGTTGCCCTGGTATCGTGCAATCACATCAGTGCGTCAACACCTGCACTTACGTTACAAATTACACGCATTAGCAGCATGCCGGTGTTCGGACACAGGAAAATACTGAACATGCATGGTTGAAGCACAATAAAAGGTACTCATGTCTTCTCGCTTTTTAAGTCTTCACAACTCTGTAGGCCTGTAATCAAATAACTACGTTGAACAAATACACTGTTCAGGCGTTCTGGGGGGGGGGGGGGGGGGGGGGGGGGGGGGAGATTAGAAAAAAGCTTCATCTGTTGATTTTTGTTCAGTAGGCTTTGTAGGTTTGATAAGATCATGACTGCACTTCAGAGCTATAGTTGCGTTAACGTAACAGCGGCAACATGTCAATGACTTGAATGGGTCGTGTCAAACCTGACATCTGTCACTCACGACTCTTCACACAAGCACTGACCTGGGGGTCAGTACTGGAACGCCGTTGACATTTTCTTTTTATTGCAGACTTTACTATGAGATCACTCGCCTTTAGAAAGTTCAGCACATGTTATGATCTTCGCTGGTTGTGGAAAGAAAAACGAACCGAGGTTAAATATCGCGACAGTTAAATGGACAGGAGCTGTGTGAAAGTCGAGGTCGTCATCATGGCCTTTCCGTCCCTACTAAGCCTTATGGTTTCTGTGGACGTAAAGCAACAGTTGAAGACGAAGAAGAAGATGGCCACCCAGAGGTGCGGACCGGAACACACTCACTCTGACAGCCGAAGAAAACTCAATTTGGCCGTTCGACTCTAGCGTTAAAAACGCGTAGTACAGCAAACACCATTCCCCAGTGACAGAACCTGTACGTCGTAGCTGGCTGGCCCCGCTCCGTACGTAGAACGCTGGCTGCTTCATTACTGGCAATGCTGGCAGCGCCTGGGCCACAAACAAATCGGCTTTATCCCAGCCCTCAACAGCGCGCCTCCGCTTGCTGTCACGGCCGGGCCCCCTCAGGTAAAAGAAGTCCGAGACGTCGTCGGGACATTGTGTGGGCTGGCAGAGGAACATGACAGCGGACAATGGACGCCCCCCTGGTAGCCGCTGCCGAGCTGTCAGAGAGGTAAAAGCCTCAGCGGGATCTCCGACTTGAGCTGTTCAGTTGGCGGGGTTTGCGCGCGACCCTTGCGGCGCTCCGTTGGGTTCTGGCGTCTCCTGCATTAGTTCCGCCGTCGGTCGACAAGTGCGGATCTCTGTACGTGTACATGTACCTGTGTACCTTTCAATTCTGCTATACGACATGAGGGTAATACACGCATTTTGAATACTGTATTAGGAAGGAGTAGTACCTCCTTGGAGTTACCATACCCTAACCGCAGTGGGCACCCGCCCATTTCTGCCTCAGTGATTGAATTAGGCTTCGGTACAGTTACGAAAACTATGCTCTGGTGGAAGTCCAGCAGTGAAGGTCTCATGCAACGTCTTTGTCCACAGCTAGTGTCGATCAGTGGGTTGGTTTCCCTTTCATGTGTCCTTTGGTACCGCGGTCCCGTGCCTAGAATGAAGATGCATTAGAACTGGCCATATGAATGTCACCCAGGTGCCGTGGTAGCAATAAGCGTTCAGGGACTCCGGATCACAGAGATAAAGACGTCTGTACATTTGTGCTCCAAACCCCATTACAGTTAAAAACGACTGATTTGCATTTGGCTAGACTGTCCGCGCTGAGAAACTCCACGAATGTTTCGGTGCACGATTTTTACGGGAAAGAGAGAGAGAGAGAGAGAGAGAGAGAGAGAGAGAGAGAGTTGAATCCTTATTCCTTTCTACATTGCTTCGATTTGTCTTCATCGTCCCTTTCCAAAGCTGTGAGGGTCCTGGTGCCTGTGGCCAAAGTCACAGGTGAGATGGCCGTAAACTCAAACCCTGTAGGCATTAACGGCTGAATTATGACCCAGTTATGACCTGCTTATGGCTTGTCCCGACGCCCTCATTGTTCTCTTTACGACCCTCGGGGTCTCTGCCCTGCCCCACAGGGGGCGGGAGACGACGGGCTGCAGCACCCCACTTCAAAGGCCAGTTAGGATTACAGTTAGCGCCCAGTCCCCGGTGATTTACGGCGCCTTCGTGAAGTTGTGAGCTGTGTTCCGGACCCCTATAACTGATGCCACCCCGGCTTTCATAGTCATGGTGGCGGTTTATTATGAATACCTTTTCAACTCCCCGCTTCTTTAGAACTACTACTTCAAAAGGGAAAAGGCTCAGTCCCCAGCGTCGAAATGACCCCAAGAGCTGAAAACATATGAGATCAATAAAACAGGAGAAGAAGAAAAAAAAGCAGGAGGGCCTGAACCCTCCCCCCCCCCCCCCCCCCCCCACCCCCCTTCTTCTTCTTATTTTGCCCTACCCCCGTCCCTGTCTTTTACCCTTTTCCTCGCTGAGGTTGTTCCAGGTATCTCTGCTCCCGCGTAAGTGCAACATGAACATCAGCCTGGTTCAACGGTTTCGTTTCTCAGCTGGAAGACCATCTACCGACAGCCCCCCTGCACCGTTTGCTACCTTATCCGCCAATCAAAAAGCAAGCAGATCAAAGAGGCTGCGATGCCGATCTTCACGTGATCACGCCGAGTTATGACAGCAGAAGCTCTTTGGGCAGATTGGGATCACAGCGGGAAGCAGATTGAAACAGACAGCTCCTTATGAAGTCCTCCATTGGGAGCAGGGTGTCGCTGCTGCACTGGTTGTTCTGTCTGTCGCCCCTGCCGGAGGCCGGTTTCTATGGATGTAATCAGCCATGAAGCGTGTTTGCTTACCTTGCACACACACACACACACACACACACACACAGGGCTGTTGTGAGATATGCGAGGACCTTTTTCCGTGACAGGCCTGATTCTGCGGACTCCTCTGTTAAGTTCTATTATCATTTTTGTCTGTTCGTAATTATGTCAACAGACAAGGCCATCGGACCGCGAGGAGCATACACAACATAGACGTCACGGTGGAGCAACTGCTGATATTAAATTTTTGAGCTTGGCGGTTACTGCCGTATTTTTTTTTTTTTTTTTTTTTTTAAAGCTTTTCTTCTTCTTTTTCTGTTGTTGTGTTAACAGTTCTGATAGAGCAGCCAGCGGCTTTTAAAAAAGATGTTAGATGATATCGCCTTTATTAGATTGTTTTGGAAAGGATAATATCTTTGACTAACAGTTTCGTCAGCAGTTCAGTATTTATTTTAACGCCCAGTATTATCACGGCACAATTTTTATTGTGTGTGTGTGTGTGTGTGTGTGTGTGTGGTGTGTGTGTGTGTGTGTGTGTGTGTGTGTATGTGTGTGTGTGTGTGTTTGGGAAAAGGGGGAGGCACTGTACATATCTCGCAACGTTCTGAATTAGTCTACAAGCGTAAAAACTGTCAGTAATCTGTCTGTGAAGGTGTGTACCAGTTGTGTGTGTGTGTGTGTGTGTGTGCGTGCGTGTATATGTGTGTGGTGTGTGTGTGTGTGTGTGTGGGGTGTGTGTGTGTGTGCGTGCGGCGGTGTATGTGTGGTGTGTGGTGTGTGTTGTGTGTGTGTGTGTGTGTGTGTGTGTGTGTGTGTGTGTGTGTGTGTGTATGTGAGTTGTGTCTGTGAGCTGTGTGTGTGTGTGTGTGTGTGTGTGTGTGTGTGTGTGTGTGTGTGTGTGTGTGTGTGTGTGTGTGTGTGTGTGTGTGTGTCTGTGTCTGTGTTTGGGAAAAGGGGGAGGCACTGTATATATCTCTGCAACGTTCTGAATTAGTCTACAAGCGTAAGTAATCTGTCTGTGAAGGTGTGTACCAGTTGTGTGTGTGTGTGTGTGTGTGTGTGTGTGTGTGTGTGTGTGTGTGTGTGTGTGTGTGTGTGTGGTGTGGTGGTGTTTGGGGGTGTATGTGTGTGTGTGTGTGTGTGTGTGTGTGTGTGTGTTGTGTGTGTGTGTGTGTGTGTGTGTGTGTGTGTGAGTGTGTGTTGTGTGTGTGTGTGTGTGTGTGTGTGTGTGTGTGTGTTGTGTGTGTGTGTGTGTGTGTTGTTGTGTGTGTGTGTGTGTGTGTGTGTGTGTGTGTGTGTGTGTGTGTGTTATTGTTGTTGTTGTTGTTGTGTGTGCGTGCGTGCGTGCATGACTAACGCTGCAGGAGTCATTGAAGAGACAGTGGATGTACAGTTTTTGATCCTTGCTCCCAAGCTGTTCCTGCCTTTGGCAGCTGCAGAAGGAGTGTGGGTGTGGCAGCAGTGCATCACGTAACATTCTCGAGTGTCATCACACAGATTTGCAGCATAGTGTTTTTCCGTTGGAGTGATATCCACTTGAGCCACATGCGTTCTAGCATAGACACTACTGGCTGAAGCGATTTCGATGTCGTGATGTTCGCTGGAACGACACCCAACGCATGTCGTTTTTATGGATACATTGCTCCAACGGAATGGACACTTAGTTGATAACCCATGCCTTAAGCAAAGTGAGTAATCATGGTGCTTAACGTCCATGCGTTAAGAAACCATAAGGCTTATCAGGGATGGAAAGAAGGGGCGAAGCGGGTATGGAGGTGAGGGGAGAGGTAGATCGCTACACTGTCACCATCAGAATGACTCCTGCATTAAGGTGGGCGGCAATGAGAGCCATTTTAATGTTTCATTAATTGTAAGGGACAAAGTCAGAAGAAAGCGTCCCCAGACCACAACTTTTAAAGAGAAAGAAGAGCCGAAGCGGAATCGAACAGAGGTCCCTCTGTGTAACAGCCCAACGCGGTACCGCTAGGCCAGACCGGGTCACACCCATGCCTTAACAACCAGTTTGATTTTGTACTGGGTTTTCTTGGTTCGCCTCTATCATAATTATGCGGAAACTGAACACACGCACGTTTTATATAAATGACAGTAAACGTGTGCTCCTCTTTCCGCGTAAATCGCTAATTATTATTATGATGACGATCGCTTTTATGTAGCGTTATTCTCCGCTCTCGAGCAGTAAGTAATTTGGTGTTTTACGCCCAGTCAACCATTACGGTCTGCTCTCGAGCAGACTCACTGCGCTTTTGTCGCCTGTAATTATAAATGATTATAACAGACACTGCCACAACGTTCGCTTTATTACTGAGGCAAGGGAGACCACCAGTCTTTAGTCGCACAGACGCATCTATCACGGTCCGATCAGTAACAGAGGCAAGGGCGAAGACTTTGTCACGACTACCCGGCCAACTCTCGAAAAGAAGCTGAGATCTTGGCAAAGCCGAAGAAGATCAATACAACTGAATGGCAGCTAGGACTGTGGGGCCCGCGCCAGCCCGGGCAAGGGGGTCGGATACTAATGTCCATGCGGTCAGCATATGCCGACCCGCCGTCTGTGATGCCCACCGTAGCCGTGATGACTGAGACGCCGTGCGGTGGGCTGCGTGCAGCCAAGACCGAGACAACCGTTGGCGGAGGGCGGCCAGGGAGGTCAACAGAAGGGATTGGATGAGAGGAAGTTGAGGTGGGAGCACTTGTTGTCAGACGGCGCTGGCGGGAGATTAGCGGGCTGTCATAGCGGCATTTAGTGCAAGCCCTCTCACTCTGACAGAAGCTGTCAGTCCACGCTTTGATCTGGCCCCTGTTATCCCCGCAAAGCAGCACCTAATAGGATGTCCGCTATTTTCCTCCTCCTATAGCTGGCTGCATGCACTCCGGCCAAGCTTTCGGCGGGTTTCTCTCCATGAGGTGGGGGCCGGGCTGTCAGAGGGCCTGCCAAAAATTGCCTCTCTCAACACCTTTTCTTTCGCCAGGCTGGCTGACGTGAGAGAGGCCTCGAGCTTTGATCGCGAGTACCTCTGTCGTAACGGGCTCATTTGCGCGCGTCACTCGCACACAAGGCACGAACCCCTCCAAGCAGTTAGGGCGACACTGCAGACCCTCAGTTCCCTCTCCAGTGACGGGCTCCTGACTCAAAGACTTCCCCTGCCCGTCGCCCTGACAGCCTTCCGCAGCTTGGCGGCTCGGGCGAAGAGCCCCTCAGCTGTCTCGGACATGATGGGCCACCGTCGTGAAGAGGCCCTGATTATGACGCCTCGTGAACAGAAGGCAGCTCAAAGGGCCCCGAGAGCCTTCTAACTTATTCCATTCTCCTGCTTTTTGCCTCTACGGGATTCAGCCGCGGAAGCGAAACAAACAAAGAGAGAGAAAGAGAGCGACAGACAGACAGACTAAGACAGACACAGAGAGAGACAGAGAGAGAGAGAAGCCCTCTGCGGAACATGAAAAGAACTGACACTTTAGCCGCACGAGTCCTCAAGAAGACGTTCGGCCGAAGAAGAGCCCGCGAAGAGGGCGGAATAAAGAAGAGAAATTTAGCAGCGTAAAAAAAGGGAGAAGGTGGGCATAAAAAGAAAGTCAGCACCGGCACACGTCTGAGAGTCCTGTCAGTCTCAGAGTCTCCACCAGGAAGCACAAGGATTATTAGTCAGGGGACACGAAGTCCAAGAAGCAACTAGCTGTAAACATGCTATTTATAGCCTATGATGCAGTTCTGGGGCCAGTTTCACATTGATGTAATACAACTCGTACGGCGAAGTTTGGTATCTTGTGCAACAACAAACTCTTACAGTTCGTCCACGAGCTGAGCATGTACAGCAGAGATGCAACCTCCTGCAGACAACACGACTATAATCATGTGCGGCCAACAGCAGTCTAACTACACATCAAACTCTAGCACAGCGAGGAGAAACTGTAGAAGACGGCCACCTTCATCTTGCAGACTGGACTCTCAGTGTAGCGGTGATCCAAAAGAAGAATCAATTAGTCAAGTACAGCGCCAGGGGCATCAATGTAGAGAGTGCACAACATCAACCCTATGTAACCT
>JABMCL010003456.1:1372500-1385000 GCA_018857735.1 Alviniconcha marisindica | reverse complement strand
AAAAAGGCTGGATCGGTCCAAGAAGACGGGATGGGGAGGCAAGAGGCTCGTTATTGCCGGATGCAATATTTTCCCTGTCAGTGTCAGCTCTAGTCAAACATTTACGGGCTGGCTTATGACGTTCATTTGCGCAGGCGTGATGACTGCGGCTGTAAGTCTTCGCTGGACCGTGTTCAGACGAACGCTGGAAGGTCACAACTGGAGCTTAAGGTTGGAGAGTACCAACATAAAACATCTTTCAGCGGCCCAGGGAGACAGAGGAGAAAAATGTAATCATAGCGTGTAGGCGGATGCGACCAGATCTCATCTGTCACGGCCGGAAATAGATGAACGCCTTTTCTGAAAGAGTATGCGCTTTTTTTTCCAGCTTGCGTCTCATATGTTCATGAATATACCATGACAGTACATGTTACGTACTAAGATTAGAAAGAGAACCTTCGATTACGTCATACAGCTTTCCACAGAAGGCTATGGGCGTTCTGTGTGCGTGCGTGCGTGTGTGTGCGTGTGTGTGTGTGTGTGTGTGTGTGTGTGTGTGTGTGTGTGTGTGTGTGTGGTGGCGTGCGTGCGTGTGCGTGCGTGCGTGCGTGCGTGCGTGTGTGTGTGTGTGTGTGTGTGTGTGTGTGTGTGTGTGTGTGTCTCTCTCTCTCTCTCTCTCTCTCTCTCTCTCTCTCTCTCTCTCTCTCTCTCTCTCTCTCTCTCTCTCTCTTTTTTTCAAGCCCCATAATAATCTCACGTAATGAGAACAGTTGCGTTTACACTAAAACAGGCTTTAGGTGTGGCGAGTTATTCATGATGTATTTTGAGCAGCTGACACTAATACTCACTATGTATAAACCATCCTCCGCCACTCCTCCGCTTTGATATAACCGTCATAGATGATTGGGCATAGAAAACCAAATTACTTATTTACTTATTTCACCACTCCCTCGCGTATCTCCGGTTGTGATCTCCTGTCGGCGTATAACTCGCTCGTTATTGACAATTTGAATCTTTTTCGGATTTTGGTTGTTTTTCTACTGTTTGTTTAAAGAACCGTTTGATGTTCTTGTACTATATTTTCCCTGGTATGACCTACCTGGTTAAAAGGGTTAAAAACCGGTTATTCATCTGCCTATGACTGTTAGTTAGTTCTCGGATTTTAACGTCTCGTCGACCACACAGGGTCGCACTTCTTCTGTACCAGTTCCGAAATAACGTTCACCATATCACAGATTGGTCACAATGCAGTCAACAGCGAGCACAACCAAGCCAGGGGTATTCTTGAAATAGTTTTGCTGTTGCAGCTGCTGCTGCTCGTGTTGCTGTTGGAGTTTCCGGCCTTTCTTGCCACTCCCTATGCGTGTTCAGCAAACTCAGCGGACATGAAGCTTCAGTTTGACTCAATGGCAGGCCAAAGCCCAGAGTTCAAAGACGTAAGCCGAGACACAGCTCTGGCACTTCCAGCCCAGCGGAGTGCGTGCCGATGAAGTATTCTTGGACTCTTGAGCCACGAAAAAGCAGAAGCTGAGAGGATCGCTCTCGGTTAGAACAGGATCAGCGGACTCCTGAACGTGGAAGGTCTCCGCACTGGTCTGGCTGATTGTCCAGTTCAGTTCAGTGTTGCTTTACATCCACAGAAACCACCAGGCTTATTAGCGACTGGGAGCCCTGAACGGCCACCTCGACTTTCACACAGCTCCTGAACTCTGGCACACAGCCCAGTTCAGTTCAATGTTACTTTACGTCCACAGAAACCATCAGGCTTATTAGCGACTGGGAGCCATGAACGGTCACCTCGACTTTCAAACAGTTCCTGAGCTCTGTGGTTGTCCATCATTGTCTGCGGGGAGATTACTTGAAACCTATCGCCTAGTCAACCGTGAAGTCACATCCGGGAAAACGCAGTTCGTATCGTCCTATCACAAGTAAAAACTCTGATTCACTGTTTTACGCCACTTTATGTACGTCTAAGGATGATTTCAGAAATAAAGGTGAGGTTTAGTTATTACTGAACTGAAAAGGCTGAAATATTGCTTTTGTGTTTCCTGTACTTATTTGTTGAGCTTATGATTACGATGACTGAATAAAATTTTGTTTAAACCAAAGGCTGAAATTAGAATGGAGTGTTCCAGCAGGGCATCAGGCTTGTAGATCTATACGCGGACCTACTGCAAACTTAAAAAGAGAGAACTGTTGACAGCTACGGGCTCTCATTAGGGGCGGACCTTATTTGCTGCATTCACGCTATCCCTGTCCACGAGCGAACTTCTCGGAGAAGGTGGTAGATACTGAGGTGGAACTCTAAACCCCTTGAAAGTGGTCAAATAAACGAAACAAAAACAACAAAAAGGAAGAAGTAAGTAAGTTGTGGCTGTGTTTGTTGTTGTTGTTGTTATTTTGCGCCCAGTCATCCAGGATGGTTATATCAGAGCGAAAAAGAAGAAAGGCTCTGTTTAAGAACCACCGTAATGAAGAATTGGCGCGGAGAGGTGGGGGTTGGGTGTGGGTGTGATAAGCGCTTAATAACATCCTTGACTGTGCAGCTTCAATCATCTCTAACCGTACCTTAACTATCGCTATTTTTCCAAACACTCCAGTTGTTCAGCACACCCTAACCTCAACCGGATAAGTACATTTTCATTTATCCTCGTTTAACTATTGTTTTATCGCTGTGAAAAAGGGAAAAAATGGCGGGTGGGGGGACCGGGGGGAGGGGGCGGGGAGCTTGCTCCTGAAATTTGCACATGCTTTGTATTGTCATATTAAATTAGCGTTCTTTTCATCCGTTTCTGTGTTTGGGTCTTACCAGTAGCCACTCAGGTAAGTCCAGGTGCATTTCCTGATGTGACTGACCCAACAAGTCAGTCATGCCCATCTTCCCAAAGCGATGAAGAAGAGCAGGACTGCTTTTGGAAGAACATTGCCCCAGCAACCTATATATTCGATTTCAAAGACCCCGGTGTCAGTTCCAACGTCGGGGGACAAAGGAGTGAAAGGAACAAGCCGGCAGTCGGCGGATAATGAGCAGCGCCTGTCAGGTGGGGAGGTCCGGGGAGAGAAGGACGGCCCGGGTTGCGGCCCTTGCGCTCCGTCACTGTTGATTCATGGTGAATTAGCTCTGTTCGCAGATGCAGCGTCGTCCTGTGTGTTAACACCCACATCCATCAACCCCGTCCCTCGTGACAAACCGGCCCCACGAGGCCGGCACAATTATTCAGCACAACTTCAAATTGAAAGGTTTAGCCATTTCCGGCGCTTATTGCTTTTAGCTTGACAGAGCGCTGGGCTTGGGTATCACCTCCTCCTCCGCCTCCTCCTCTTCCTCCGCCTCCTCCTGCTCCCGCCCTCTTCTAGACTGGTTTCTACCATTAATTTTCACTTTGTTGGCCTGGTTTCACGAACGTCAAGGAAAATACGACACACTGTGTTTTCTGTAACGCCAAGGTTTTCGTGGAAAGTATGGCCAAATAATCTCTGATATAACTGCTGATGCCACTTTCTGCGACTGTTTATATGTATATAGATAATAAATTATGAGTGTTCTAACTGAGAATGTCAGTCCTCAAGAAAGTTTAATTTACAGCAGGCGGGATCTGTGGGCGTTAGACCTAGCTAGCGTGTACGATACACGTGCATACTGTGTGTGGTGTACACCCGAAAAAAGCGCTGACAATGATGTATCCGTTTCTGTTGAAGCTATTAAGTCTCCTCGTTATGTTACGTCGGAAATAGCCCCAACAAGCATCCATACAGGCGAGAGAGCGTCCAATTAATGCTCCAGACGTCATCAACATGAACACACACACACACACACACACACACACACACACACACACACACACACACACACACACACACGCACGCACGCACGCACCACGCACGCACACACACACACACACGCACGCACGCACACACACACACACACACACACACACACACGCAAACACACACACACACATGACACACACACACACACACACACACACACACACACACACACACACACACACACACACACACAGCCTGACGAATTAGCCTGCTACCCAGTCGCCCGACTCTCCCCAAACATTTTTTTCCCCTCCTATAATGTTTCCCGCCGCTAACCTTTTCCCTGTTTCACCGCCCCAGCTCTCCATCAAAGGGTCCAACCCGCCTTGTTTGGGTGGTGACATTTGAAAAATGTCGCCGAATGGACAATTAATGTAATGTACCGTGTTTCTCTTGCTTTCTCCTTATTTGCATGCGTCGGTCCCGGGTGAAAGGCGCTTGTGAAATATTGCCTTTTAGTGTAATTGTTGCGAGGGACGCTGTCCTCTCGTGTTCGCTCATAACTCATCGCCTTGGTTGTTCTAGCGGGAGTCTGTCGGGATGGGAGCCTGTGCGGCAGTACGCTCTGAACTCGGGAGAAATACAAACCAGCACCATCAAAAGAAAATGGACGAGTGCAAGAGAGATATGGGGAGGAGATTGCTGAGAGAGAGAGAGAGAGAGAGAGAGAGAGAGAGAGAGAGAGAGAGAGAGAGAGAGAGGAGAGAGAATGTGCTTTTTGTTAGATTTTGTTGTTTGTTTGTTTGTTTGTGTGGGGTTGTGTGTGTGTGTGTGTGTGTGTGTGTGTGTGTGTGTGTGTGTGTGTGTGTGTGTGTGTGTGTGTGTGTGTGTGTGTTTTGTTAGATGTTGTTGTTGTTGTTGTTGGTTTTTTTTTGTGTGTGTGTGTGTGTGTGTGTGTGAGGTGTGCATGTTTGTGTTTGTGTTTGTGTGTGTGTTACTTTGTTACTTTGTTTCTGTGTGTGTGTGTGTGGGGGGGGGGGGTGAGGTCAGTGTGTGCGCGCGCACACACACACACACACACACCGTGTGAGACACACACGGAGAATGAAGTCAGACGGACAGAGAGAGAGAACGGTGGAAAAGAAAGAGTCCTTGAGACTGGAAGAAGATAGTCCGCGGCTGACTGAGCACTGAGTGACTGGACACGAGGCGTGGCCCATACAGAACCCTGCAAGACCCTCCCAGCTAATGTTCCCACCACGTAGACCCAGAGAGGATATAATTATGGTGGACCTCCCAAGTAAACGCCAAGCGCAGCTAGAAGACATAGCGCAGCAGCCCCGAGTCTTGAGGATGTCAGTCTGTGATGAAGTACCTGTCAGCTGTTGTTGGTACATTCTGGTGGACTTTCCTTGCCCTATCTGTTTGCAGCGGCGGAAGCAGAGTGAAAATAGCGAGAGTGAGAATGTGATTACGTTGATATTTATTGTCCGTCTGGGTCGGAAGAGGAATAAAGAGCCTCACAACAAGTTGACAGAGGCCGTGTGTTTTCACAACCTCGTTTGGGAATTAGCCCTACGTCTGGAAGGCTTCGAAGAGTGCAATCGTGCAGTGACAGACCCAGTCGTTAAGGCCACCACCCTAGCCTTGTTATTTTCTTTGCTGAAGTATGTTTATCGCGTCCTTTTATATTACTGGCAAGACAAACAAATTCAAAAAGGGAAAGTAAATGTAAATGGACGTCGCGTGCGTGCGTGCGTGCGTCTGTGTGTGTATGTGTGTGTGTGTGTGTGTGTGTGTGTGTGTGTGTGTGTGTGTGTGTGTGTGTGTGTGTGTGTGTGTGTGTGTGTGTGTGTGTGTGTGTGTGTGTGTGTGTGTGTGTGTGTGTGTGTGTGTGTGTGTGTGTGTGTGTGTGTGTGTGTGTGTGTGTGTGTGTGTGTGTGTGTGTGTGTGTGTGTTCGTGCGTGTGTGTGTGTACGTGCCTCTGTGAGTGTGTGCGCATATGAGTGGGTGGGGGTATTAGGGATGGAGGGCGAGAGTGTCGATTGTTTTTTGTTGTTGTTGTTGAAGATTGCGTTGCCAACATAGCCTACAGTTGTTTTTGTTATACTTGTAAGCAGAGAAGTTGTCTGCAGAGAGGTACTGGCGGGGACCGAGATCCCAGGAGATGGGGGCCTGGTAGGGGAACTTCACTGTCACACCGGAATGATTCTGCATTCAGATGGGCAGCGGTGTGAGCCATTTCAATGTTTCTTTCACAGTGAGGGGCAAAGTTATAAACCAGATTCCATAAACCATAAAGAATAAAAGAAAGGAGATCCAAACCGACGTTCGCTCGCTTACCAGCTTAACGCCTTGTCACCGGCTCACCCTAATACACAATTTCCATCAACTAAGTAAGTAGGTAAGTAAACATGGTGCTTAACGTCCACAGAAACCGCAAGGCTCATTAGGGAAGGGGAGTAGAGGGGAGAAGGGGTATGGAGGTGGGGGATGAGGGAGATTATATACCTATCGCTACACTGTCACCACCAGAATGATTCCTGCATTGAGATGGGCAGCGATGAGAACCATTTTAATGTTTCATTAATTGTGAGGGACAAAGCCGCAAGACATAGTGTCCACAAATCACAACCCTCTTGAAGAGAAAGGAGAGCCGAAGAGGAATCGAACCGATGTCCTTCTGTTTACCAGCCTAGCGCCTTACCGCTAGGCAAAACCGGCTGACACTTCCAGCAATTAAAGTAGACATGGTGCTTAACGTCCACAGAAAGCACAAGGCTTATTAGGGACGAGGAGAAAGGGGGTAGGGACGAGAGGTATGGAGATGGGGAAGAGGGAAGAATAATTATATACTTATCGCTACACTGTCACCACCTAATGACGCGTGCATTAAGATGGGCAGCGATGAGAGACATTTCAATGTCACAAAGTCACAAGACATCGTGTCTACAAACCACAACCCTTTTCAAAAGAAAGGAGAACCGAAGCGGATTCGAACCGAGGTCCTGCTTTGCAGCCTTACCGATAGGCCAAACCGGCTCACACAGCCAGCAAAGTCGTCGTCGTTTGGTTCTTAATGTCCTTGGATGTCATTTGACATATTAGGGACAAGATATACGAAGCTCTTAACTGTCCAAAGTTGATATAAAAAAAAACAACATTTGGCTGTATAAGGAATTACATTTACAGAGTACTCTTACTTTGAATCTTCGACCTATTTATTCGGGTTTAGTGATATTTGGGGGCATGAGTTCAACCAGCAGCCGTTCCCTGGCCAATATCTATAATATATCCGTCCGCCCCTCCTCTTCTCGTCTCGATGCCCTCCCTTCAGAGCGGCGCCAAACTGGCAGGACCCAATCATGGCCCCGGACTGTGCCGCCATATTGCTTTCTCAAGCGACAATGTTTTTTGTTCCGCTCTTGCTGTTTTCATTACGGGCCGCATGACAAGATTACTCAGTGGCCGGGCCCGGGGATTGCCCCTGTCATATCGTATCTGGATGAAGGATCGAATAGCAATGGAGGAGGAGGACTGGTGATGTCATGTTTTTTTGAATTTAGTCCGCGGGTTTTTCGGCTTCACGATCAGTTTCGGGGCTAGGGTGGTATTGCGAAAATCACGTTTCTAGAAAGGTGGAAATACAATGGTGAAAAGAATGAAAAGGAAGGATGAAAAAAAACTATTAAAAAATAAAATTAAAAAAAAAAAAACTAAAGCCAAGTCAAAATGATTCTCCAAGGTATATTGTAATCGGGGCGTGGGTCAGTTTTCAGCACGACATCAAACGGGTGGTGGGGGGTGGGGGGGGGGGGGGGGGGGGGGGGGGGGGGGGTGGTGGTGGTGTTGAATTGAAACAAGAATGACTGCTAACGTTCTAAAACAAGATCCAAACACAAGATGCGAACGCTCTACATTTTTCCTAGCACTGGACACAAAAACAACATAGCTCAATCAAAAAGCAGATAAGTGTCCAAGTTCTGCATCTAATTTTTTCAACGTTTAACTGTTGTTTAAGCGTTGTTTTGTAGCTTGATAAATGGAATTACCTCGAAAAATCGCATGTTGTGTTTTGTCCTAATTAAGAGCGTTCTTTTGAACCTTTTATGTGTTTCGACATCAGACGGCCAAAAACCGAAATGCAGACAAAAAAGAATGCAGACTGAATACCGTTTTAGGGTCGACTTCCGTAATTGTACATGTCCTAGGCCGCGAGGCCCTACCACTAGGCTGAACCAGATCACAAGTGAGTGCACTTTGGTGGGTTGGTTAAATTTGTTTAACGCCGAGCTGTCTCCGAAGAGGTAGTGGCGAGGACCAAATCCCAGGAAGTGGGGTAATTATACCCCACACTGCATTGTCACCACCAGAATGACTCTGCATTCAGATAGCCAGCGCCTTGAGCCATTTCAATGGCCATTGACATTGTGAGGGGCAAAGTCACAAGTCAGTGTCCATAAACCACAACTTTTGAAGAGAGAGGAGAGCTAAAGTGGACCCAGTCGAACCGAGGGCCGTGCGCTTACCAGGCTGGCGGCATACCGCTAAGCCAAACTGGCTCACCAAGTAAACGTACCTGGTTGCGTGTTGCTTTACGTCCACAGAAACCGTAGGCTTATTAGGGACGGGAGCCCAGGACCGTGCGGCCACCTCCACTTTCATACAGCTCCTGAGCTCTGGCGTACCTGGGTATGTGCACTTTAGTAAACATGGTGCTTAATGTCCACAGAAACCATAAGGCTTATTAGGGACGGGGAGAATGGGGGGAGGGGGTATGGAGGTGGGGGGAGAGGGAGATTATATACCTATCGCTACACTGTCACCATCAGAATGACTCCTGCATTAAGATGGGCAGCGATGAGAGCCGTTTTAATGCTTCAGTAGGAAGTGAGGGACAAAGTCACAAGACAGTGTACACAAACCACAACCTTTTTGAAGAGAAAGGAGAGCCGAAGCGGTATCGAACCGAGGTCCTTCCGCTTACCAGCCTAACGCCTTACCGCTACGCCAAACCGGCTCACTTGTGCACTTTTATTTAATGTGACACTATTGGGCTCTCGGCTGCTGGTCTCAAGCAACTTCAACCAATCAGAAGGTCACAAGTGCTATTCCGCGGGTTACTGCCATGTTCTGCTCACAAGCTATTGTGAGCCGGTTTGGCCTAGCGGAAAGGCGTTAGGCTGAGGTAAGCAGAGGGACCTCGGTCAAAAGTTGTGGTCTGTGAACACTGTCTTGTGATTTGTCCCTCACAGTTAAAGAAACATTGAAAGGGTTTTCATTGCTGCCCATCTTAGTGCAGGAGTCATCCTGGTGGCGACAGTGTAGCTATATGTCTATAATCTACCTCTCCCCCCACCTCCATACCCCCTTTTCCCCGTCCCTGATAAGCCTTATGGTTTCTGCGGACGTTAAGCTCCGTGTTTACTTACCATTTCACAAGTTAAAGCTTAACAACCCAGCGTAATATTGGTGGATTCCGAACAAAACCTTCAGAACTCGTAATGGCGCAAGTTCACTAATGGCGAAACATACCAAATGAGGGAAATGTCAAATGAATGCAGGGATCAGACTAAAATCGTCGTGCTTTCCGCCTTTCAGCGCAGAACACTGCATTCCACCAGTCAACATAGCGCCACATGGTGGTCAGATGTGAGACCGTAAAGCTTTGGAGAACGTAACTATGTGAAGCAGGGCTTCGAGCTCAGCGTGGAATTCTCTTTGCGAGGCACAAATGTGACTATTGTCGGCAATAGAACTCTCTCTCTCTCTCTCTCTCTCTCTCTCTCTCTCTCTCTCTCTCTCTCTCTCTCTCTCTCTCTCTCTCTCTCTCTCTCTCTCTCCTCCACACACACACACACACACACACACACACACACACACACACACACTGATTGATTTATTCATTTATTTGTGGCTATTCTCTCTCTCTCTCTCTCTCTCTCTCTCTCTCTCTCTCTCTCTCTCTCTCTCTCTCTCTCTCTCTCTGATTTATTTATTCATTTACTTGTGGCTATTCTGGGCGCGAAGGGAGGAGAGGAGAAACTGAAAGCATGAGATCACTGGCAACGTCTCCATCAACGCACTTTGAACGTAGGTTTCTCATTTTGACCATCAGAGTTAGGCTACATATTCCAGTCTACGGGTCTTTCTCCCCCCGTCGTTTAGCATTTCGGTCCATGCCACTACCTGCTTGGGTATATAGCTTGGCGCCGCGTTAAACCAGTAATAACAACTGGCTGAGTGCAAGTCGTGATGTTTGCTTTTGTTCTCGAACTTGACTGTCGTTTTGTTTTTGGTTCTGTGTCTGTGTCTCTGCCTCTCTGTCTCTGTCTGTCTGTCTCTGTCTGTCTCTCTGTCTTTGTCTGTCTGTCTGTCTGTCTATCTATCTCTCTCTCTCCTCCCCCCCCCCCCCCCCCCCCCCCCCCCATCTCTCTCGCATCCTCTTTCTCGTTTAGTCTGCCGCGTAGTCGCAGAGGTATAAAACATGAGACATGCCATTTTTATTACCGCCAACCGATTTGCAAAACAATCAAGCAACAAAAAGCTGTAAATCTTGATGGCTTTCTTCTCCTGGCGGTCCAGCATTAGTGTCATATGCCATGTTGTTCCGGGAAAAGAAAGGCTTCTGTTGTCGGCTAACAACCCCTGTGACGAGACATCCCCTTGATGCGCGCCCATCAAACAGCAGCGATCGAAAGTTGAAGATGACACACACAAAACAGGCACATTAGTTGGAAATTAGATAGGGCTTCACGTTGCGCAAACTTCGGTATAATCTTCTGCTACCCGCAGTGCTCGTTTTGATGGCTACTAGTGCGTCCCGTTTTACTGGTCCCTGGGACGCCATTATATTACTGAGTAATACATGCCAGGGTGCTGATGTAAAAACGTAATCTGACCATAGGGAGAGCGCTTTATGTCCGAACCCCCTCAGTACGTTGTCATTCATACCCGCCCCGTAGCATATTGCGCTTTCCTTTAATGGGGAGACTTGTGTTTTATCGCTATAACTTCGCGTCGTTGGGGTCTCGTCGCGACTCTAAAAAAGCGACGCGAATGACAGCTTTGGTTTGCATTTCTCTGACGTGAGAAAGTAGGGAAGTTTCCGTCATACACTCATTATTTTCACAGACCGTCATTATGCGTAGGGCATACGCAAACGTTAAGGAATAATTATACCGCAACGACGACAGCGATAAAACAGATGCTAGTACTCCAGGAATCACATTAAGGCTTCGGAATAATAAACATCTTTCCCATTGGTGGAAGCGAAGCGACGTGTATGCGTGACTTGCGGAACATTACTCGAGTTAAATGATTCCACGTGTTCATGCAATATCATGTTTGTCCGCAGTAACTTAATACATTCTGCATGAGTATCTGATGGCAATGTATTTATTTAGAACACAGACCCAAGAGTTCTTGTTCTTGATTTTCGTCATCTTAGCGGTGCGTATACACAATACACTGAATAACTGGCCAGTTATTCAGGTGTGAAATCGAAGGAGTTCTACATCCGTATGCACATCTTTTACCTTGTGTTTCATCATTTTAAGAAGAACGGCATGTTCGCATCGATTCTAAAGAACCTTGTGTTCACAATTCTCCTACCCATGGCACTGAATTAAAAAAAGAAAAAGAAAAAAACGCGCAATAGTATTTGTGACTCTCTGATTAACTGAATTGAAGCTGCTTGAATGATGACAGTCTGGAACCCTATAATAGTTGTAATAAAAAATAATTAAAAAAATGACACGTACGCTTACGTGGTTTGGGCGAATTTTATACAAATTATTGGCGATACTTTCGTGAAAATAATCGAGCGCGAAAGGCGTGAAACAACTACATGCAATACCGCTTAAAGCGCCATAACAACAACAACAACTATGGCCGCGCCCGCGAGTCCAGACAAGGCACGTGAAAAGGTTGTGCATAGGTTAAACAGTTTCCTGACAAGGCTTGATGAGTGATGCCCGGAAGCAGAATGGCGTCAGCATACAACTGATTGGAACTGAACAACACTGTCAACACGGGGAACAATGCGCAATGTTTGGCAAAGGCTTCACTCCGTCATCGTGTCATTAGATCGGGCCCCCACCCGCAGGGCAAACCTGCTATTGCTTTTGTCTCAAGCGAGAACCGGATCCTGCGGACTGTTGTGACGGGCCGGGACTTCCAAACACGTTGCCCTTTGGTCACGTCAACGTCAAACACCCATTACTGTGCTGACCGTGAGTACTGCGTGGTGCCCGCTTGGGTCACGTATCTGGGCGACTGGCAGACGATGCGTGGCATGGATTGTTTGTCAGAAAACCAAGGCAGGCTGTAAAAACAAAAGAACTGATACAACTAGATACGCCAGTGTTTACCAATATGTCAGTCTGCTAAGTGTGGCTCGAGGTCATTTTGCCATTTGGTGTAACGCTATGCAGTTCATAATATGACCCAGCGTATTTTGATACTACAAGTTCACGTAACCCAACGTATTTTGATACAAGCTGAGTTACAGAACGTATTTTGATACAATATGCAATGTCAACAAATGATGAAACAAAATAGGCCTTCTGACGGGGTGGGTTGAGGGTGGGGGTAGGGGCGGGGAGAGAGGGGGGATAGGGGTGAAAGTGAAAATCGGATTTCAGAAAGAAAACAATGCTGTGTATTACTGTGTTCTGGAGAAGAAAAACAAATGAACTGCACGACATTTAACGAACCAACCACTGTACGAGTGATAGACACAGCTCAGA
>JABMCL010003456.1:1345000-1365000 GCA_018857735.1 Alviniconcha marisindica | reverse complement strand
GTGGTTTGTGGACATTGTCCTGTGACTTCGTCCCTCACAATAAATGATATTTATATTGGCTCTCATCGCTGTCCATCTTAATGCAGGAGTCATTCTGGTGGTGACAGTGTAGCGCTAGGTATATAATCTCCCTCTTCCCCCACTTTCGCCCGTCCCTAATAAGCCTTATGGTTTATGTGGACGTAAAGCACCATGAAAGAAGATGCTAACTCATGCCGACGTACGTGGGCCGGTTCTGGCCTAGCGGTAAAGCGTTAGTCAGCTAGGCCGGTAAGCAGAATAAAGACCTCGGTTTGAATCGCCCGCTTCGGCTCTCCTTTCTATAATTTCTGGTTTATGGACACTGTCTGCTTTGTGGCTTTGTCCCTCACAATTAAGGAAACATTAAAATGGCTCACACCGTTGCTCATATTAATGCAGAAACCATTCTTGTGGAGACGGTGTAGCGTTATGTCTTGTCTCTATTCCCCCACCTCCTGGGATTTCGGTCCTCCGCCAGTAGGCGACCTCTTCGGAGATAACTCGGCTTCGAACACGTCTATAGCTTATAATTCACGCGGATGTTGGGGCTCCAGCAGCTGTGATCTACGATCAGAGAGAATCGATGGAGAAAGCCAAGGTTAAGCACGATCGAGAGTCGTCGCTATGCATGGATGGGTGAGCGTTAGAATGCTAAGCTTTGCGCCCGCCATCATTCTGTGCAAGCTCTACAAAAAGTCCTACGGATTAATTGTGTATACGCATGCAAAAAGATCGCATACGTACATGCATATGCGTTGTGTTTTTATTGTATTGCATTGTTTTCAACGCTCAGCCAACAGTAAATGGCCCTATCAATGTCGATGCCCATTTATACCGCCCAATTTAACTCCCTGCATACGTCCACATGCTCGTTCCGCTTGGTGAAGATGACAAAGAGGAAAGAAATGCGGGAAGAGGACTGGGAAGGGGACTGGGAAAATGGATGCGGGAAGGGGACTGGGAAAATGGATGCTGGAAGGGGACTGGGAAAAGGGATGCGGGAAAGGGACTGGAAAAGGGATGCAGGGAGGGGACTGGAAAAAGGGATGCAGGGAGGGGAGTGGGATGAGGATGTCGGTGGCGGTGAAAACAAATATGATTTCAGCTGTTGCCGAAAAGACACGTCTTCTGCTTTGTGGATTGTGTGTGGCAACCTGTTCCATACGGTTGACATAGCTTTTTGGAACGACCTTGCGCCTGAGTGTGTCAGGGCGAAACACAGTTTAAAAAAATCGCAAGGCATATGGGGAGATTTTTGATGTTTGATATTAAACACCTAGTCAACCACAAGCGGTCAGATCGTGGGGAAGTGATTGAGCAACGAAACCAGCATAAAACAATACATCCACATTTCTACAAGAACACTGCCTTGAAGCAGCCACAGTGTCGGGCAGCGATATATATATATATATATATATATATATATATATATATATATATATATATATATATATATATATCAGTACAACTATATATATCATACAGACACGCAGACAGTAAGACATGAAAGACAAGCAAAACAGAGACAGGCAGACAGACAGGGACACTAACAGAGACAAATGAGGTGATGGGTGCATAGACAAGATTAACCTTTTCTTTCATCACAAACCCCTTTTAAAGACGTTTCCGTAAAGCGGCAAACATAATTTATCTCCAGCAGTGTGCCCCCGCATTTTGAATGCTGTTTCGGAGCTGTCACCACGAATTAGCAGACGTGTAGTTTACGACGGCGAGGCAACAGAGTGCCTCTTGTCCCCGCGGTGTGCGCTTCGGACACATGTGATGTGGCCCCGCGCTTCCCTATCAGAGTGACGAATGCAGAGGATTACCCTCGACCTCTGGGGAATTTCCTCCAGGTCTTAAACTATGACACTGCTAGATGAATATTGCAGTAGGCTAGCTCCGGTGTCATTCAACGTAGCAAGTGTTTGCCACTTTGTCACGACGTACTAACTAACGTACGCACGCGCGTACGGGCGCCAGGGCACGCGTACGCAAACCTGACTCTAACTTAACTCCCTTGTTTGTTGATTCTGACTCTGTCTGTCTGTCTGTCTGTCTGTATCTCTCTCTCTCTCTCTCTCTCTCTCTCTCTCTCTCTCTCTCTCTCTCTCTCTCTCTCTCTCTCACACACACACACACACACACACACACACACACACACACACATACACACACTCACACACACACGTACACACACACACACACACACACACACACACACACACGCGCACACGAGCCACACACACACACACACACACACACACACACACACACACACAAGCTGTACGTGTGAGGCTCAGTTGCGGGAGGCAGAATAGACGATTTGCATTTCCATCCGTTTACAAGGGAATTATCGTGTTTTTCCGGTTTGGGGGTACTGACTGGAACAGCTGAGAAACGTGTTGCGTTTGACAAGTGAAAGGAGTGAGTGCAATGACACTCGTTGCTTATACTAAATTTCAGAGCGGTTCAGGTACATGTAGTTGCAAGGGCGGGAGCGTCTCTGTCCGCATGATGACAATGTGCAGAAGTGTGTTGCCAGGACTGAACTTGTCAGCGAGCAGCCTTTCCATATGTGAGCAACGGGGTCAGCTAACACTATCATGCATGTGTTTTATTCAAAAAGAAAATGGTGAGATTATTAATGATAGCAGTTCTATAACCCAGGAAGCTAAGAAGTTTTATGAGAAATTGTATGCATCACATGAGAATGATATTGTAAACATTGATATTGGTAATATAGCCTCTCCAACCCTTTCACAGGAGGAGAGTGACAGTCTAGAAGGGCCCATCACCTTACATGAAGCATTGTCGGCACTCAAGTAAATGAAAAATGAGAAAAGTCCTTGTTCAGATGGCTATAGAGTGGAGTTTTTTAATTCTTTTTCTCAGACTTGGGCATATTTATGATTCGTTCTATTAATTATGGTTTTTACTGTGGTCAATTGTCAGTCACACAAAGACAAGGGTTATTACTTGTATACCTAAGGAAGGGAAAGATAAGCAATATTTGAAAAATTTGAGACCAATTACTTTGCTTAATACAATGTATAAAATTGCATCCTCGTGCAAGATTAAAAATGGTTTTACTAAAATTGATAAGTGAGGAGCAGACAGGCTTTTTGAAAGGAAAATACATAGGAGAAAATATTAGATTGTTGTATGATACATTGTTGTATACTAACAAACACCAAGTACCTGGCCTTCTGTTGATGGTGGACTTTGAAAAGGCCTTCGACAGTGTTGCATGGTCATTTATTGTAAAGTCTTTGAACAAATTGAATTTTGGACATGACATCAAAAGATGGATTTCAACATTTTATGCCAGTATAAACTCATGTATGCATGTGAATGGTCAGTATTCTGAGTGGTTTGACGTGAGAAGAGGTACGAGGCAAGGTGATCCCCTGTCTCCTTATTTATTTCTTATTTGTACTGAAATTTTGTCCTCAATGATACACCAGAACAAGAACATTCATGGTATAAAAAATCCTTGATGAAGAAATACTGTTGTCACAATTTGCAGATGATACACCTTTTTTTACTTGATGGTAAAAAGGAATCATTTTGTTCATGTGTACATACCTTGCAATGTTTTGCTTCAATGTCTGGTCTTATGATTAATATTGATAAGACTGTTGCTGTTTGGATAGGATCACGAAGAAATTCGCAAGTGAAATTTAGGCCAGAATTAG
Source organism: Alviniconcha marisindica (assembly GCA_018857735.1). NCBI lineage: Eukaryota > Metazoa > Mollusca > Gastropoda > Provannidae > Alviniconcha > Alviniconcha marisindica. The sequence goes on along the minus strand of JABMCL010003456.1, from coordinate 1,361,281 downwards.
GTCTTAATTGGAATCCTGCTACATTCAAGGTTTAGGGTGTCATGTTCTCAACCGACTTGCATGAAATAGTTCCAATAAATTTTGAGAACAAGCTGAATGAAATGAGGAAAATCTTAAATGCTTGGTCTAGAAGAAACCTTACTCCCTTTGGCAAGCTAACCGTTATAATTTTTTTGGTCCTCTCCAAAATAACCCACTTGCTATTGAATCTTCCTGATCCTGACGATAACTTTTTGAAAGAATTAAATACACTGTTGTTCAATTTTTTTTGTGGGGTTGCAAAACTGACAAAATAAAAAGATTTGGTGTGTGCCAAGGATATGAAGTGGGTGGATTGAAGATGGTTGATGTAAAATCCTTTGTGTCTGCACTGAAAATCAGCTGGCTTAGACGTATTTTACGTGACAATGGGAAGATTACTAAAATTATACAAGTAATGTGCCCATTGATTCAGTATATTAACCAACGAGGTGGTGAATTTTCAAACATAATAACACAAAGAATTATAAATCCAGTTTGGAGGGATGTATTTAAGCATTACAAATAATTCTCATATAAATGCACGCCAATGACTTTTGATGATTTTGTCTCAGAATGTTTACACTATAATGTACATGTATGTAGAGGAAAAAAGGTTGTGTGTATTAAAAGCTGGATGGACTGTGGTATTGTTTCAATTGGACAGCTTTTTGGTCCAGATGGGTATCTTACTTATAATGCTTTCAGAACAAGATTTCCAAACGCTAAGGCAGACTTTTTGTTGTTTGAAGGAGTTTTATCTGCTATTAGAGGCTATCAAAGAAAATTAGGTCTTGATGTAGAAGAGAACTTTGTTGTTGGTGATTCACGAGTTTGGAAATGTATTGGTAAAGGTAATGTAAAAGATATTTATGCTTGTCTTGTTGCAAATGGTGACACACAAAAATGTGTAGATAGATGGAGCAAAACTTTGGATGTTGTAATTGACACAGAAGAAATTTTTGCTAAAATCTTCAGGACCACTAATGACACATGTCTCCGATGGTTTCAGTACAAAATGTTGTATAGATTAATACCTACTGGCCGTTTCCTGTTTCAGCGAAAGCTTGTGGATTCCCCTTATTGTGCCTTTTGTAAAGATGCCGAAGAAACTATTCTGCACATGTTTTGGGAATGTCCCAAAGTTCAAGACTTTTGGTTAGAGGTACAAGGCTGGCTACACAAACATTTTGAACATTGTACAAATGTTACCTTTTTAAAGGAACTGATTATTCTTGGTGTTAGAGCCAATTTGGTCACTGACAGAATTATTGATCTGTGTATTCTTATTGCCAAGTATCATATCTTCACTTCAAAACCATAAGTCACCACACCACATTTAAATCATTTGGGCAAAATATGAAGAACAGATTTGAAATTGAAAAATATTATTACATAGTAAACAGCAGACCCAACAAATTTTACACTGACTGGATATTGTACAGATCATACTTCCCCTGAAACTGGCTTGTATGAAAATGTTTGTCTGTTTTCATATGTTTTGTATACTTTCACACCATTGACCCATAATTATGGGTACTTCAACTTTTTGCGCATTGTATGTTTTTCTTTCAATTGTAAAGTACTCTGACTCTGAGTTCCCAGAAGTGCTCTATAAGTTCCCTATTATTATTATTATATATGTACTTTTTAATTCAAGACGTATATATATATATATATATATATATATATATATATATATATATATATATATATATATATATGATTTTATATCAGTAACTGATAATATGCTTGATCCTGTACCTGCCCCCCCCCCTTCCCCCCCCCCCCCCCCCCCTTTTCTTCCTTCTCTCCCGCCCCCTCCAGTCCCTACTCCTAACTTACTTTCATTTCACCTGTCTCTTTCTCACCTCCTCTTTATCCCTCTTTCCTGTGTGTGTGTGTGTGTGTGTGTTTGTAAAGGCGTATGGAGGAAAAGCCTGTTGTCATATGTGTACAAATGTACCTAATATGATTAAAATTTGTTGAAAAAAGAAAGAAAGAAAAAAGAGAAAGAAATGTGGATAGGACCTTTTTCTGGTCCTTTGATCACAATACAGATCCAATAAACACATTGACATTAAAAACAACAACACAAAAACAAACAAACAAACAAAACACTATCATGCAGTCCTTCCAAAGTGTGTGTGTGTGTGTGTGCGTGTGCGTGCGTGCGTGCGCGCGAGCGCATGCGTTCTTGTATGTTATGGGTGCGTGCGTGGGCGTGTGCGTGTGTGTGTGCGTTGCGTGTGTGTGTGTGTGTGTGTGTGTGTGTGATACGGGAGCGGGAGAATGGAAACAGTAGAGCAGGACATGTATAGTTTCGTTTTGATTGTTTTTCTAGTAATCTCATTTGCTGGAGTGAATGTAGGAAGCACAAAATCGTCCTCGAGTAAAATTTAGGTACTTAGTAGGCTATTAAGTATTCTTTTCGAAATATTTGAAAATAAACCACTCAGTCACTTTTCTCAATCAGTAGGCAGCCAGTCACCAGATTCGGCACATCGTTGAATCTGCGCTGCTGATTTATACTGATTCACTTATTCGTTATAGCTCGCAGACTGGGCGTTAAAAATCAACCATCTATCTATCTGTCTTTCTGCCCTGGCTGTTTTTCCACTCACAGCTGATCTGCCCCAACAGTAATGTGTCGGTGGAGTGCCTCTGCCGTCAAAAGAGCTGACTGGAACTGCTAGCAATTATTGCGTAATCTATTCGCATCCTTTCTATTCCTTCTCGAGGGTTTGTCTACTAAATGCCAGGAGACTGGCCGCGCGAGGATTTTAGTGGTAGCCAGGTGCTGCCATCGGCTCCATGGCTCCAGATTGCAATTGTCAGGACTGTGAAGTCGGTTGGTTCACTGTCTGGCTGTAGCGACCCACCACCACCACCACCACTACCACCACCACCGGGACTTCTACGTCGCGCTCGTATGAGATGCTGGCAATCAGTGCAAGCAGAACAGAAGTTTGACTCTTTATTATTCATTATTCATAGCTTTTATATAGCGCTATTTTCTGCTCTCAAGCATACTCACTGCGCACACTGGCATGTTATTCTGAATGAGTGACTGTATCCTTTTATAGCACGTATTATTAATATCCACGGAAGTGGTGTACTGGTAGCGCTCTGTGGTGGTTGCATGGCTGGTGCCACGTGAAATGCTGCCGTTTCGGCGCAAGTTCTGTGTACACCATTCAATCATGCACCAGGTTACGGTGTCACTTCATTCAAAGCCACATAGGTAGGGTGTATGCGTGTTTAGCTGTAACCTGCCACCTGCACTTTGGCAGAATGACCGGGATCTTTTACGTGCTACTGCGGTAACACGGGGGTGGAACCGATACCGAAATAAGATCCAGCACAGAAAGTTGACCCTGGAGAAGAAAATTCTCCCACCGCTCCTGCAGGGATTCGAACCCGCGACCTTTTAATCACGAGTCCGACGCTCTAACCACTGAGCTATCCCGCTCCCCCGAGGTTCATCCATCCGGAGTGTGGGGCTCTTTGCCGCGGTTTGTCCATGATGATGATGATGATGCAGAGCTTCATGTCCTCGGATGTCGGTTGACTTATTAGGGACAAAATGTGACCAATGCCCAAGCATGGTTCAATGTTGCTTTACGTCCACGGAAACCTTAAGACTCGTTAGGACGGAAAGCCCTGGACGGCCACCTCGACTCTCACACAGATTCTGAACTCTGTCCATTAGGGGCGGTCCTCCACTTTGATGGTCCGGTTCAGTTTCAGTTCCAGTTCAGTTCGGTTCATTTCAGCTGAGTTCGGTTCGGTTCAGAATCATCACACGATAGAGTTAATTAGCGCTCGAAATACGTAGCTCAAGTACAACAACAAGGACCTGAATCGCCTACGGTAATTCTCACCTTGCCTACGTGCAAATACAAGGTATATAAACTCCATCAGAAGTACATCCTCTAGTTCAGCAAAGAATGTATGTACACCGGGCAGCCCTAGGTTCCTTTCAGTGCCACTATATATTTTGGGTTGGGCACCACAGAAGCTGAAGTTGATGTCTTCTCTTCTAAGAACATCATACGCTATCAGAGATTCCCTCATTTAGTCTGGAAGGAGGCCTTCCTCACACTCAGATTCAGCTTTGAGTGCTTCGTTTTGTTCCTAGAAATTTATCATTTTAGGTCTTGCTTTGCTGGTTCTTGTAACATTAAGTTACCCGGTCCTTTTTAAATATAAAGTGGCGGAGGAACCATACCTAACGCTGCACTGTAACCACCAGAATGATTTCTGCATTGAGATGGGTAGCGATAGTCTCTTTTAATTTTCAATAATTATGAGGGACAAAGTCAGCTCAGACATTTTTCTTCTTCTTCGATGTTGCTTTACGTTCCACTCCGCTGCTTTACAGACACAGTACGGACGAGATAGGGGACGGGGAGCCCAGGACGTCCACCTCGACTTCCATACAGCTCCTGAGCTCTGCAGTACAGTCATCTTCTTTCTTCTTTCATGGTGATTTACGTCCACAAAAACCAAAAGGCTAATTAGGAACGGGAGCTCAAGACGGCCACCTCGATTTTCACACAGCTCCTGAGCTCTGCAGTACAGTCATCTTTAGGTTCTCCGTTTCAACCACCACCCTCGCGGGAAGGCAATTTGAGAAACCTGTATCGTTACGTGCGCCACCTCCCCTTGCTATGCCAGAGGAGAGAGGAAGAGAGACGAGACGGGGGAGTTCCACGCCAACAGTCGCTTCGTCCATCTTGATGACCCTTCGTCTTCCCCCGGACTGCCTCTGACGGAGCTTGCGACACATTTTACAGCTTTCCACCCACGTGCTCCCCCAAGCCTGGCGATTAATGTTGTTTTGCACCCAGGAAACGCTGAGATTTATTTATTCCCCCGTCAATTTATGGCCCTTTACTGCCGATGATCGTAGGTCTTGTAGAGCTCCAGCTGTTGGGTTTATTAGCGGTGTCCCGGGCTCACCTGTCGGTTGATAAGGGAGACACTAACGCCCGAAAGGTAGGGACGGTGCTGGAGCTGGTTGCTCTGACTCTGAGAAGAGGAGGAGGACGGAGGATGCTAACGAAGATGTGGGGATAGATTAGGTTGAGGTGTTGATACTGTTTGGGATAGATACGGCTCGCGTGTGGTCTCTGATGCAACACTGATTAGACGTCTCCGAAGAGCACTTTGATACCTTGAACTGCCCTCCCTCCCAACCCTCACCCCCTCCTTCCTCCCCATCCGCCCCCTGCCCCCTTCATCCCATCCTCTCTCTCTCTCTCTGTCTGTCTGTGTGTCTGTCTCTCTCCCTCTCTCTAGGTCTCTGTCTCTGTCTGTCTGTCTGTCTGTCTTCTCTCTCTCTCTCTCTCTCTCTCTCTCTCTCTCTCTCTCTCTCTCTCTCTCTCTCTCTCTCTTCTCCGACAGATAGTTTCCTCTCTGTTGTGGCAGGTAGTGCATTTGGACGATGTGATCGCCAGTAACCATCGATAAAAGCGTGTGTGCTTTCTTGTGTGTGTGAGTTTTTGTTGTTGCCTTTTTTCGTAAATGCAGAATATATTTTATGAATAACAAGTTGCTTTGTTTTGAGAGAGAGAGAGAGAGAGAGAGAGAGAGAGAGAGAGAGAGAGAGAGAGCAAAATCTTCCGCAACAACTAAATCCGTTTTTTGTAACGGACTGCTGCTTCATCTCATCTTATCACTTGCTATTTCTCTGGTGATATGCAGTGATATTTGTGGCCTGCTAGAAGATGTATAGTTGTCATTTCTGGCTGGATCGTCCTTTAAATATAGACCACGTTGTGTTTACCTCTTTTAACCGATAACTCCAAAGAGATTTCCTTGCTGGGGTGCCATCATCACTGCACTCAAAAGGAGAAGAAGTTATTTATGTAAAAGGTTTTGCCTACGTTAACTTCGACGACAGTGTTTATTTAGGAGGATGAACAGACGAAGCAGAAAACCATTGTTGAATTTATAGATTTTATCATTGCCGTTTCCTGCGTTACATGCCTTTTCCGACGAATGTTTGGGAAGAAGAAGACGAAATGCGCAATAGCTGCCGAAGTTTTCAATCTACCAAGCTGTTCCAGCGTAAAAAGATGCCTTGCTCGACGACACGGTTGGGGGAGAAAAAGGCGAAGTAGACAGCCACTGTTGACGTCATGAATTTATCACGCAGTTTCTCTGTTATATGCCTTTGTTGACTTGCAGACGAAGTCTGGGAAGAAGACGAAACTTGTACACCTTGCCTGTTGAAGTTATCTTTCTTTTTTTACGCAGTTCCTCTGTCAGATGCTTTGCTGACTGCAGGGTTTGGTCTGGGAAGACGACGACACTTGCACACAATGTTGAATTTATCGGTTTTTACGCAGTTCCTCTGTCAGATGCCCTTGTTGACTGCAGGGTCTGCTCTGGGAAGAAGACACAACTTGTGCACAATAGACAGTGGCTGTTAAGGCTATCAATTTACCGCGCGGTTCCTACGTTAGATGGCTTTCTTCTGAAGTCACCCAACAGCGTACTTTATGTTCCACTCCGCTACGGGACACTTGGAACAGCCCCCGCCGGCACTCAGCACCTCGCAGTTAATCACCACTTTTCAGAGGAGGACCTCAAGCAGCTCTTGATGACACCCCGGTGTCGTGGTCAAGCCGTGTTATGACCGTAACTTCTAAAGACCCTTGTAGTTCAGCAGGCGGCTGGCTCACTCCATGATGACCACGGTCACAGCAAGACCCCTTGGTCATCGTCTCTCCCCCCCCCCCCCCCCCCCCCCGGCCCCCCTCCTCCCTTCTACCCTGTCAGCGAGCGAGGCAGAGTTGGCCATAAAGCATGGGGAGGGCGCGGGCAGACATTTGTCCCCGGTGACAGGTGGACATGCTTGCGTCAGCCGGCCGCCTCTTAAATTAGCCCCTGTCGAGGGACCGTGGCCAGCGCCCAGAAGCTGTGCGAACTGGGAGGTGGAGCTAGGCTCTCACGAAGCGAGTTGGATGGATGATCTTTGTGCTTCACTTGTTCTCAACAGTTGCTGTGTTTCTGTGGACACTGCCTTTGTGACTTTATTCTCCACTACGGTTGAAATAGCAAGTTGCAAAGGAAACAAGCTGCTTTACACTGGCTGGTTCCCGGTCAGAGCTCAAGAGCTTTGTGAAAGTCGAGGTGGCCGTCCTGGGTTCCCCGTTCCTGATAGTCCGTACGGTCTCTGTGGGCGCAAAGCAACATTAGTAAAAGAAGAAGCTGGTTCCCCACTGGTCTGATGGTGGCGTCTTGCTTGTTTGGGGGTCCTAAAAATAAAATAAAAAAGCCATAGAAAGAACCAGTCAGAAGAGAAAGAAGTGCTATCCAGAACCTACAACAATACAACTAAGAAGAAACTCGGCAGGAGAAGGCCGAAGAAAGAGCCCTAAAAACACTCAACATCTGGGTAAAAGGAGGCCGAAGGAAAGGTCTGAAAAACAACAACACTCCGAACAGTTGAAGGAGCCGAACTAAATGAGCTAATAAGAACAGAACCACTAAGAAGAGGCTCCAGTGGGCTCGGCTGTGACACAGACAAGTGGCGTCTGAGTAAATGCAGGTAGTTTTTCTTACCTACATCACCGCAGACCCCTCTCTTTGAGGGAACTTCATTCCACCGACGAAACAATAGTGTGGACAGACCCTAGGGGATCTTGAGCCTGTTTACGATTACGAGTGAAATCCCCCTGCCACAGGCTGTGAAACATTATTAGGCCTACGTCAGGAAAAGCACAGTGAGAAAAAAGGAGCCATACGAAATGCTAAAAAGAACAAAACCACTAAGAATGAGATTCATGTAGAAGAATGCGAAAAAAATGACTGAAAAAGAACCAATAGGAACAGATGAAACAGCCATACTAAGTGTTAAAATCAACGCAATCGCTAAAGAGAGGACCTGGGCAGAAAAAGGCCTGAGAAAATGCAATAGAAGGAACAAATCAGAAGAGAGAGAGAGTATACGTATGGCTATACGGAGCGCCTAAAACAATAGAACCATGAAGAAGAACTCAGCAGCAGAAGGCCTACGAAAGAGCCCTAAAAAGAACACCCAAATGAGAAAAAGGAGCCCCTCGAAGTGCTAAAAATAACAGAACCACGAATGCCTAACAAAAACAGAAACAATACAAAAATCTGAGAAAAAAAGATGGAAAAAAAGAAGAAAAGAAGTGGTAATTTAGAAGTCCGGCCCTGCTACGGAAGACAGTATGACGATGATGACTCTGATGATGATGATTGCTTTTATACAATATGCATATACAGAGAGCCATCACTCTCTCTAGTCAAGACATGCCTCCGCGGGGTGACCTCCAGACTGTCGCTGAAACGTAGAAACGCCCTTTGAAAGAATCACGCATTCGTTCCACTGTATCATCGTCCACCGTGGCAACTTGAAGGCATTCCTCGTTCTGCCGTCGAGCCTAATTCCCTGTCCCAGTAGTTCACCTCTCTGCAGCCTTCCCTTTCCATCCCTTTCCTTTTCCTCGGTGCGTTTTGGCCGCCAGGCTCCTTGATTGATACAACGAGTTCATCTTCCTCAGAGCTGCGACCTGACCTGACGACTTTGTCAAGTGTCCGAGTGTCCATCGGTAATCTGACAGACGGCATTAATTAATGGCTGTCATCGCATAATAAATGATCCGTTGGGCTTAGGTGCCTCGCCCCAGACCCCACACACTTTGAGTCATGATCAGCTGGTATTGAACTGGTATCCTTTACTGAAGATACCCTGTTTTGGAGAGAGAGAGGGGGATCTGGTAGGGAAGCTGTAACAAATAAGTAAGCAAATGCAGAATGCAGAATGCAGAAGCAAATGCAGAACGAAAACATGCAGAACGAAAACATGATTTTTTTTTTCTTCTTTTCTGTCGTGTCTTGTCGTGTACATGCACGCACGCACATAAGCAGGCTCGAACAGGACACACACACACACACACCACACACACACACACACACACACATACAGCGCGTTCGTCAAGCAATGCCTGCATGAACTTCACAACAACACTTTCACGGACTGCGTGTGTGAACGAGTGACGGAGTTTCCGGAAGTGTCCACAAATCATGGTCGTGGTCAGACTGACCTTCACCTGCATGTCTGTAGGACTCACATCTCGTCACTTGAAAGGCCCCGCCAGCGATACCGTGTGCGTCATCAGTAGTTTATCACATCTCTTGAGACTGGCGGTCACACTAAAGCACTTTCTTTTCTCCTACCCCCAACCTAAACCCCCCCCCCCCCCCCCCCCCCTTTATTTTTTTATATATTTTTTTTGTATATATGTAATACAGGCCATACCAGACAACTGAGTCAGGAGGAAACCCCCTGTCTCGGGCGTTAGTCTGCAGAACGTAGATCATGGAACTGGGGATTAGAGCTGTTCTCATTTGTCTGCCGGTTGACACGAACAGACTTACAGACTTTCAAAAGATGTCAAATTGCATAATAGATCGTGTTCAGGATTTGGAGCTTTCCTTTTTCTTCTTCTTCTGTCTGTCTGACGGCCTATCTGTCTGTCTGTCTGTGTCTCTGTCTCTGTCTGTCTGTCTGTCTGTCTCTGTCTGTGTCTGTCTGTCTGTTTCTGTCAGTCTTCTCTCTCTCTCTCTCTCTCTCTCTCTCTCTCTCTCTCTCTCTCTCTCTCTCTCTCTCTCTCTCTCTCTCTCTCTCTCTCTCTCTCTCTCCACACACACACACACACACACACACACACACACACACACACACACACACACACAAGAAAACAACAACAACAACAACAGAACTTGATACACAGTTCGGTACACGTGCACCTGTGTCTCGTGGTCTTCTCACCTGGACATGAAACGGCGGCAGAGGCGACACCTCGTTGACCGTTGCCGTCAGTTGCTACAAGGAGGAAACTCTCCTGAGGTGTAACATCCCAGTTGTAGAACAGACAGCTAGCTGTCATCGAGAGGTCTGCCTGTCACTCACACTTTGCTAGGCCGGAGCTCCTATCGTTGGCAGTTTCCGCCAAAATGCCGCAGTTTAGAGCTAGATAGTACTTGAGCTCTCCTTGTAAATTCGTCACGTCGCTTTCTGATTTAGGGACAAAAAGGTGAGACGGTGGAGGTGACAAGGTGGCGGAGGGGGTGGGGGGGGGGGCGGGGGAACACAACCTCCCAGGGCAAGACCTGTAATATCTATATATATATAATATATATATATATGAGGCCTGGAGAGGATACCTTTTTATACTACGGAGTTCGGCAGTGTCTGTTTTTGTTATGCACCTTTCGTGGAATTTATGTAGTTTGTATTAACTCGCATGGCAGATGAGAGTTACCGTAAGAGATTCAGCTGTTTGTTGTGTTTGTGTGACGTCTTTCCAGCGCTAATTACTCAACCCACCCCTTTTTTAATTTGTTTTGTTTGTTTGTTTTGTTTTGTTTGTTTGTTGTTTTGGTTGGTGTTGTTATTGTTGTTTCTTTCTTTCTTTCTTTGCCTTCTTCTTCTTCTGCTTCTTCTTCTCCTCCTCCTCCTCCTCCTCCTCCTTCTTCTTCTTCTTCTTCTCTTTTTTCTTCTTCTTCTTTCGTACTTTCTTTCTTTCTTTCTTTCTTTTTTTCTTTCTTTCTTTCTTTTTTCTTCTCTTCTTCTTTCCCTTCTCCCCCTCCTCTTCCTCCTTCTTCTCCTTCATCGCCGTCGTCTTCGGACCCTTCTCAGTTCTTCTTCGTCTTCTTCGCGTACCGTTTGTTGTCTTTTTTGTTCTTTACTTCTCACCACCACCACCCCCCCCCCCCCCCCCGCACCCCCCCCCCCCCCCCGCACCCCCCCCCCCCCGCACCCCCCCCCCCCCCCAAACTCCCCGACCGCCGTCGTTAATAAGCGGTATGTGGCTTCTGTAGACGTTAAGCAACATAAAAGAAAGAAAGAAAAAAAGGGAAAGAAAGAAGAAAAAAAACGGAAAAAAGAAACGAGGCTGCCACAACGAAGCCGTTCATTAGCCTGTTGCGCTAGCCCATCGTGCTCCCGTTTACAGTGCCGACTGCACAGTGCGGTCTTTCAGTGATAATACACAGTACAGGGAAGGGCGCCGCTGAGCACAAGCAGGTCAGCACGGATAAGGGTGCTAAGGAACACCCCGATAGTCAGAAGGGGATGTAGCTCAGATGGTAGAGCGCTCGCTTAGCATGTGAGAGGTACGGGGATCGATACCCTGCATCTCCAACTTTTTTTTCCTTTGTTTTCTTCTTCTTCTTTCTGAAGAAGAATGTAGATGATGTGCGTGTGCACGCGTGTGTGTGTGTAACTGTTTGCTAGCGCACTTTGATTCAAAGGGAATTACACATAATAGATCGTTCATCATTAGTGTCTTGTTTTTATGCAACTGCATTACCCATGTGAGCAAGTGCTCTTTGTACGTTTTTACAATAATCCCGCCCCGATTATCAGATCCATGCAATTTCATTACTGTACTGTTAGTAACCCGGGAATCGGAGCAGACGACGCTTTTGTTTTGAAGCGCTGCGTGTTGCGTAACGCCACATGGCCTTCACACAGCCGATCGGCGATAGCCGCTGGTGCGCGCCATTTTCAAATCTGTTTACTCCCTTAATATTTTGACCGCTTGTTTGTTTACCTACTCTTTGTTCACCTAGTCCTTTTTATGCACTAAGTCATGTGGAATATAATTTGGCATCTTAGAATGTTTATTAGATCTTATTTAGACGCAGGATCGAGCTTAATCAGTTGCCGATTCCTCTCTAGGTCCATTCTTTTTATAGCCGTCGTCTGCATGGCGCATTTTCTGTGTAGTACTAGTGAATAGTAGTGAATCGTTGTTTTGACTCGATGAAAGTAATTCTGTGTCGATCAGTGCTTTGTCGTATAGTATTTTGCTTAGCTGACTTCATGTTTAGTGTTTATTTTGGGTTGAAATTAACTTATTGAGTATTGTGTACTGTAGAAGCTAAGTTATATTCATAGACTACTTGATATCACTATCAGCGCTGTTGCGACTAAGATAACGCGCCCCAGGCGAAAGTTCGCACCGATTGTTTTAGTACTAGTCTTTGAGTGTGTCTTGCTTCTCTTATAGAGCGTTGTATTGTAATTGTTATGTACCATTTTAACCGTGGGAGCGTGCTCTTTATTCTGATATAAGTTTTAGCGACAGTTATGTTTTGTACATTGTGTTAGTTGTGATTTAGTTGTACGAATCTGCTTATAGATAGGTGCATGCCACGCTTCCCACTCTTGTTGTAAATTAAAAAAGTCATGTGTGTACATTTTGTTTATACGGTTTAAAAGGTTGTATCTCTAGCTTTTATTTGATGCATTTCATGTTTTAATTAGTTTAGTTATTGTTGAGGAAACTGTATTTGTGCGGGCCAAGGAAACACAATTGTCAGCCATTTTGTGGTCTCCATTTCGACCGACTCCGCTGCCTGGGTCTCTGTCCTGTTCTACGCTCCACGCCGCTCCATTACACCCAGATATAGTTTTTGTTTTGTTGTTGTTTTGTCTATGCATTATTTCCCAGCTATGATGTGATTGATGAGCTAGCTGCTGCGTTGTGCTAGGAGCTAGGTTTTAAAACTAGTCAGTACAAGCATAATATAAAGAAAACTTTATTGTTAATAATATTTGCATTATTATTAAGGCGACGATGTACTTTTACGTGGCACAAGCAGGTCAGCACGGAAAAGGGTGCTAAGGAACACCCCGGTAGTCAGAAGGGGATGTAGCTCAGATGGTAGAGCGCTCGCTTAGCATGTGAGAGGTACGGGGATCGATACCCTGCATCTCCATTTTTTTTTTTGCTTCTTTGTTTCATTTTCCTCCTTCTTCTTCTTCTTTCTCTCTTTTTTTCTTCTATATGAGAAGAGTTTTGATATGTGTATTTGCTTGTGACAGAGTTTGATCGTCCTAGTTATTAAAATTCAATTGCTAACTAACTTTCCATTGAGCTGTCTCTGACACAACTAAGTTAGGCTGGGTACGCACCCCGGGCTTTAGGCTTAACCAAATTATCTGTAGTCGCTGATTGGGGTATGCAAACGGCGGGCATGTTGGTAGGCTAGATTATACAATTTATTACAGCCTGTGTTTTCCCAGCGAAACACATCACATTAACGAAAGAGGTTCACAATTAATTGGACTAATTTACTCCATGCGGAAGTACACACAGGGTGGTTTCCCTTTATGTGCTCGTTTTTTAATCAGATTGGAAGCGGTCTGACTGCTGTGTCAGTGAATAAGTAGCGTGGGCAGCCACGGGGCCACTTGTACATCGTGCAAAAAAAAAAACCCGCTGAATGTGGATCCCTCTTTGAACTACTTGTCACTGTCAACGGATTATAATGGAGGACTGTCCTTGAAGAACGAAAGAAAGAAAGGGAGGACGGTAGGCAGACAGATAGACACAGACACAAAAAGAAAGAAAGAGAGAGACAGTGAGGGAGAGACGGACAGACAGACAGACTGAAAGAGAGAAGAGAGAGAGAGAGAGAGAGAGAGAGAGAGAGAGAGAGAGAGAGAGAGAGAGAGAGAGAGAGAGACTGAGACAGACAGAAAGAGAGAAAGAATCGGTGAAAGGGAGAGAGGGTGTGTGTGTGTGTGTGTGTGTGTGTGTGTGTGTGTGTGTGTGTGTGTGTGTGTGTGCATGCGTGCGTGCATGTCTGTAATTGTGTGTGTGTGAAACGGGGGAGGGGGGATAACATGGAAGGAGTAAAAGAAGAATTAGGCCGAAACACGAAGCTAATTTAACTTACTAGAGGAAAAGAAAATACGTGGAAAATAAACGAATCAGTTTCGGTCAACTTCAGGAACAGCTACTAAATAATATCAATGGTGAAACAATAGCGTTACAGATGGATAAATAAGGAATTAACAATACAACTGATAGATAAGCAAACCAGTATCAGATTATGACTTTGAGCATAAATATTTAGATTAAAATGCGAGAAAAAAACATCTGTAAAGCAATACACTGTTTCTGTAACGGCTTTACTTGACCTGTTAGTTTGAGCAATACATCGAATGTGTGTCGCACCAAGAGGAAGAACTCTCCATTTGATGGATAAGAGTCATGATCATCTCAATCATGTCCAAACACGACCACCTATCACCACTCTCTCTCTCTCTCTCTCTCTCTCTCTCTCTCTCTCTCCTCCTCTTCTCTCTCTCTCTCTCTCTCCCCACTTCCCTTCCTCCCTCCGCCCCCTCTCTCTGTCTTCTGTCTGTATAATGAACGTCTCTCACTCCCCCGCCTCTCTCTCTCTCCCCTCCCCCCGTTCCCCTCTCTCCTCTCCCCCCCCCCCCCCCCCCCACCACCCCCCTACCCCACACCCCTCTTACTCTTTCTCAATGATGCCCCTAACACTTCACAATCCGATTTTTTTCCTTCTGCGGCATGTGTCTTCCTAATCCTTGCATTGCACCTTCGCCTCTCCCTAAACGCCTGTATCAACCCTCGTAGCGTTAATCAATCATAGATTTCTGATAGAGCTAGTTAGTTGCCAGGAAGATCAATCCATCAGAAAACGATATCAAACCCGTCAGTCGAATCAATCAAGTTTGAATTTCGAGACAAGACCCAAAAGAAGGCAATTTATCAAGTCTAGTTAGCACCCGCTGTCACTCTCAGCGCCCGAGTCATTAATCCGACGTTTTAAAAGTCGGTAACTACTGATGAGCAAGTCTGATTAGTGATTAATCAATAATCACCCGTAATTGATAGACTCTTCCGACCTCGTGGCAGGACGGCCATGCGTGATGTATTACATCTGTTCTTCTTCAGGTCCAAGTTGTAAACTGGAGACGCAGTTCAGAAATGACTTGACGGCTTGTTAAAATTTGTGAGGTTATTTTTGACACAAAGTTTGCGAAGATCAATTACGATGGCTGTGCATGATTACTCTGAGAAAAGTCGACGACACTTCCTGTTTGGAGATGTTATTGAAAAGTTGATTATTAGTGATACGTTTTGATAAGCAGCAAGTATATTTTTGGTTACTGCGTTTTCGGTCATACTCCGGTTACTATATGTTGTCTGATTCCTGATTTTTTTATATTTTTTTTTCCCGCTACCCAAATCAGTTGGGCCTATGCTGGCTTTTGAAATTGTTCTTGTTGTTGTTGGTCGCTTTTGAATAGCGCTATTCTCCGCTCTTGAGCAGACTCACTGTGCTCTTGTTGCATGTGGTTCTGAATGAGAGACTAGTTTTTTCTTCTTCTGATTATTTTATTATTTTATATACCTCATCTTTTTAATATCCATTCAAGTGGTGTACTTACTGCGCTATTTGGTTGTTGCATGGCTGGTGCCACGTGAAGCTGCTGCCGTCTCGGCGCGCGTTCTGTGTACACCATACAACCATACATCAGTTAACAGTGTTACTTCAAGCAAAGACATATATACCAGAGTGCACGGGGAAAGGGCACGGTAGGTGAAGTTACCTCTTGGAATATTTGTTCCTCTTTTTCTTCTTTTCCGGTCTCATTCTCTTAGCTGCTTCCTCCTTCTTTTTGCTCCTTCTTCAACAGCGTCACCATTATTTTAAGTATCTCTCAGACTTTCTTCTCCACCTCCTCCTCCGCTACATGCATCTGTCCTCCACAGACGTACCACCGCGGTGCAACTCACTGATCCGAGTGAGTCCCGTCCGTCACGCGTGGTATTCACTTTGATCCCAGGTGGCGCCTCTAATCTCGTATCACGTGACACGGCGGGCGTGCAAGGGGGCGAGAAGCAGCGCCCAGGAAGGTTGTCGCCGACGCCGTCAGCGGCAGCAACATCAGAGACAGCCCCACGACCCCGCTGACAGCCAGCGCCTGGACCGTGGTACAAGCGTGAATGGCGGCAACAGCCTGCGCCGACACAGCGGCGCTGCCATTATCATCGCCCTCTTTACAATAATAAACACCTCTGGGGTTTTTTCTCCTTCTTCTTTTTCCTTAACAGTTTCTTTTGTGTGGTTTTAGAGCGTGAAATTGTCTGTGTCTTCTTCTGCTGTCGCGGATTCTTTCTTCCTCTCTCCCTTCTTCTTTTTCTTCTTCTTCGTTAGTCGTCGTCATCAACGCATATATATATATATATATATATATATATATATATATATATATATATATATATACATATACACACACATGTATATGTTGCGTTGGAGGAAAAAGAGAGGAAGAAACACACACACACACACACACACGCACACGCACGCACACACTCATTCCCCACACACACACACGCACACTCTCTCTCTCTCTCTCTCTCTCTCTCTCTCTCTCTCTCTCTCTCTCTCTCT
>JABMCL010003456.1:1332500-1335000 GCA_018857735.1 Alviniconcha marisindica | reverse complement strand
CCTTCTGACTACCTGGGTGTTCCTTTGCACCCTTATCCGTGCTGACCTGCTTGTGCTCAGCGGCGCCCTTCCCTGTGTATTATCACTGAAAGACCGCACTGTGCAGGCGGCCATGTAAACGAGAGCACGATAGATCAGTGCAACCGGATTCGTTGGGGCAAAAATCTGAAACAAGAATGACTGCTAGCGTCCTAAAACAAGATTCAAGCATGTAAAAGGTTCAAAAGAACATTATGTATTAGGACAAAACACAACATGTCCCTTTATCTTGCTACAAAACGACACTTAAACAACAGTTAAAAAAGTTAAAAATGAGCTAGAAAAAATGAGATGGAGAGCTAAGACACTTACCTGTTTTTGGTTGAATTATGTTGTTTTCGTGTTTCTTAGCTGTCATTTTTCATCGTTTTTCACAGTTTAACTGTTATTTAATTGTCGTTTTATAGCTTGACAAAAGGGATTACCCCGAAAATTCGCATGTTGCGCTTTGTTCTAATAAACAGCGCTCTTTTGAACCTTTTAATTGTGTGTTTGGGTTTCGTTGGGGCAGCCTTGTTTTATTCTTTCTTTCTTTCTTTTGTGTTGCTTAACGTCCAGTGACAGAAGCAACAGGCGGCTTATTACTATTAACAAGCGCTGTGGGTGGTGGTGGGGTGTAGCTCGTCCCTGCGTTCTGACCCGTAATGACTGTTCAATGTTAAATGCTGCTTTACGTCCACAGAGACCATATGGACTACTGGGGTCGGGGAGCCCATCACGGCCACCTCGACTTTCACACAGCTTCGGACCGAGCTCTGATCATCTACCGGAACGCTCGTTGCATTTTACAAGACAGCAAACAAGGAACCAGGCAGTTGGAATTAAATGAATATTCAAAATGGTGTGCACGAAGGGGTGACATCAGTAGTTATGATTCAGTCACAGCTGATATTGACTGAAATGATCTCAGTTTCAGTTCTTGTGATTACTAATCGATCAATAACACAGCATGCACATACTAATAAAGGCAAGTAAGTAACTTGGTGCTTTAACGCCCAGTGAACCATTACGGTCATATCAGGGCGATCATCATCATCATCATCATCACCATCATCATCATCATCAGCATCAGCATCATCATAATAATAAAGGAATGTATGTAGTTTTGACTAAATTCAAATAGCCTACACGACAAGCGATTTGGCATTCCCACACCCCGCAAAGGCACACACGTTATCAATTTAAATGCCAATTGAGCAACACGAAAATGGCCACACACACACACACACACACACACACACACACACACACACACACACACACACACACACACACACACACACACACACACACACACACACACACACACACACACACACACACACACAGGCACGCACGCACGCACGCACGCACGCACGCACGCACGCACACACACACACACACACACACACACACACACACACACACACACACACACACAAATAATAATAATAATGATGAATTAAATGACGAAAATTGTTACTCGGCCAAAAGGGCTTTGTATCGTCATCACAGATGACCTCAGTTTGAGTATAGGTAGGTGTAGGTAGCTGTGGATTATGATCAGTCTGGACCCGCCCTTGTTCTCACTCAGCTGGGCACGAAATGTCTGCATGTCAAGCATCACCTTGTCAACGCTGAGGACAGAGCTGTTCGTTTGCAACACAGGTTGAAACAAAAACGTGAACACACGAAGTACGGTACGCTGCAGTGTCATCACCACCAATGGGGCAGTAAAGTTCCTGCGCCGAATCTGTTTCTTTTGTTTTCACGTATTTGCTTGCTGCTTTCCTCACAGTCCTATTCTGGAAATCCACATAACGGATGCGGATCAATGTTATCGTCTTGTTTTCTTGTTCTTGTTTTTGTTCTGCTTCTCTTCTTCTTCTTCTTCTTAATAATGTAGTATGGGCTAATATCTGTTTGTTCGTATCTTTGATCACAAAGCAAGCTTCTTTTTTTCTTCATCTTCTTCTTCTTCTCTCCCCCAAAACAGCGCATACTATTGTGTCGTGTTCTGAAACAAGCTAATATAAATAAGAACAACAACAACAAAAAACGAACAGAAACTGTTCATCCTTAATTGAACCTGTTGTGTGTTTAGGTCTTTGTCTTCGGTCGTGAAAAAGTTTGTCGATAGATTGATTCTAGCTGTGTTGCTTTGACTTGAAATACAGCGATTTTTTTAGTTTTCTTTAATCTGGTATCGAAAAATCAGACGGAAAGGTCGACGATATAAACATGTCACCCTAGACTTAATGGGCTTCTTTTAGCAAGGTAGTATTGAAGGGATTCAATAAGTTAGATTTTTTTATTTTTTTTATGGTTTGCGCACGTTTTGTCTGTATAGGGATACAGTTTGTGGATTTGACTTGAGAAAGAGTTATACATAAATTATGAGAAGTTTTCAAATGTACATTTTCCGGCTTAGGACAGAGTTTGGTCGTCCTGATGTGACCCTGTGAGGTTGACCGGACGTTAA
>JABMCL010003456.1:1315000-1327500 GCA_018857735.1 Alviniconcha marisindica | reverse complement strand
TGGTCGTACGTAACCTCTGGATAGCTCAGAGAAAGTGGCTCAGGATCAAACCTCACTTGATCACCCTCAAGAACCCAGAAGTATACAATGTAAAAAGCAAACACAAAACAAAAACAAAAACAAAAAACCTAAAGACAGCCTCAATAAAAGAAGTTTTCTGTAGGTTTCTAATTTTGTATAACGAAGCGACCATTCTAATAAGCAAACTGCATTGATAAGACACAGCCTCTCTTTTCATTTTCTCATAGGGTTTCCAAATTTCTTTACTGAAAGAGGGTACACAGTTCATAGGCAAACAGGCTGATTTTAACGCTTGTGATGTCATTACAATATGATGGTGATTATAGTTCATCATACACACCTAAAACAGGCAAGCTGACAGAAAGGCCTTGAATATGTGTGCGTGTGCGCGTCCGTGCATGTGTGTGTGTGTGTGCGTGTGTGTGTGTGTGTGTGTGCGTTTATGTAGGGTTCATTGAATATTAGTTCTCTTTCATTACATATAATTATCATACTTTAATGCATTACATTCAGATACTCATTGTTTGCTTTACAAAACGTTCACCATCCACACAAAAAACAGGAGAGCTGACAGAAAACCCGTCAACATGTGTGCATGCGTGCGTTCATGTGTAATCAGTTACATGGTATAGCAGGGTTCATTGGATAATATTTCTCTGTAATTGCACACAGTTATTACCATTTTAATGCATAGTATTCTGCAAACTATTTCTTTGCTTTAGAAAACGTTTTAGCGTACCCAGCCATGAATGGGTGAAAGGTAATACACTTTCCGTCAGTTCAGTCAACAAAAGGGACTAGGTGTTCTCTGCGTGAATGGGTCTTTAATGACCCAGAAAACATGGCGCGGCGGAACTGGGCATGTTGCAACGAACCCCACCAAGACGACCAGCGATTACGATCTGCTGAGCTGGCCTGAAGTGGGGAAGATTACAATCTAGACTGCTCCCATGACTACACGCTGAACACCAGGTGCCCAGAGAACCCTCCTGAAGCTCAGTAGAACCA
Organism: Alviniconcha marisindica; assembly: GCA_018857735.1. NCBI lineage: Eukaryota > Metazoa > Mollusca > Gastropoda > Provannidae > Alviniconcha > Alviniconcha marisindica. The sequence goes on along the minus strand of JABMCL010003456.1, from coordinate 1,326,471 downwards.
GCAGGTGCTGGTCTTCCTCTCGGTTGTTCAGTCTCACACACTGTCGACCCGCATCGTCCATCCATCGTTGCGAATGTCCAAGCATTTCATGCCCTTGCTGGGCTTATCGTGTGCTCCGCGTCAAATTCGCACCACAGACTGTAGAGCCTTTAAGGCTCCTGGCGAAGACCGGGAATTTTTTTACGGTTCTACAGGGTCCAGTCTTCCACGAGCTGTCGAGACCATTATCCATCCAACTTAGCGATTGTCTCGGGGATTTGTCCAGCGAGTTGTCCCTGCCGGCCTCCTGTTCCAGCTCTGCTGGCCTGTGACTGGGGGCCGGCTAATGAGTGGTGTCGCGAGACCCTAAAAGCCGGCTGCCTACTGGCTTAGAGCGCCAGATTACAGTCACAGACGATCAATCCACGCTCAGGCAGGGTTGTCCAGGGATTAGCCCGTGGGACGTGAAGAACCGGACAAGCATGGAGGTATAATAGGTGATTGTGTATGGAGGGTGATGATTTGCCTTGGGGACTGTTTTCACCTTTCCAACCTCATTTGCTGGGTGAGCTAGCAAGCACACAGGAAAAGCCCCTCCGCAAACGACAAGCTCGTGAGAAGGAGAAGCCGGGACAGGTTCTCCTTTTCCTCTTTTCCTTTTTTGTTCTTCTTTTCGTTTTCAGGCGAGGACCTTCCTCGCCTGTCAGGACTGCGTACCGGTGTTGAATGCTCCTATCAAAACAAATTTCACAGGCGCTGGCCTGAACACTCTTTGATCCTTTAAGTACCCGGAGTATGTCTGAGCCCCTTGGACGAGCCGGCAGGGGCGGCGGGCCTAAGCTAACAGGGACTGACAGCGGCAAGAGGGCTTTATGTCACGGCGCTAGGGCCCTGTCAACGCTACTCACGCTCCGCCTGGCTGCCTTGCATCCCGGCACGTCACGGGCCCTTAGTGTCAAGACCCGGGTGGATTTGGCTGCTTAGGCACCGCTACGGCAACGACTTTTTTTTTTTTTTTGTAGCACCCATTGCCCTGCTACGGTGGGTTTGACGTGGTGAAGATCACACAGCACAGTCAGGGACTTGATAAGGAAAAAGCTACCCGTGCCGGCGGACGTTACTGGCCTACGCTGAAGAGTTCATCGCGAACGCCTGCTAGTGTCATTGTCCTGGCCTCAGCTGCTGCTGCTCATGATTGTATGTCCCGAAACGGTAGAATATATTTTCCCTCCTGACAGCTTCCTCTTTGCCATTAATGGTGGGAGAAGGGAAGCGGGGAATCGCTAAATGATCTTTTCCCCAGCTCCTCACCAAGTGGTGATGGTGTGTGTGTGTGGGGGGGGGGGGGGGGGGGGGGGGTCAGCCGAGGACGGGCGTTTCTCCTTAGCAGGTAAACGTTCAAAATTTGTGAAAATTGCCACTTTTTGTCTTCGTCAGAGCGGCTCAGGAGTTGTGTGAGAGTCGAGGTGGATGCCCTTGGCTCCCATCTCTAACAGTCCGTACGGTCTCTGTGGACGTAACGCAACATCGAAGAAGAAGAATTTGCCTTCGAGTCTCTTCAGTAACTACGATAGTTGGCAACTCACAGGAACACCTTCTAGAGGTATCAACAATACCCCCCCCCCCCCTTCCCCAACTAAACAACACCCTGCCCCCAAACAAAACAGCAACAACAAATACAGCCATCACTAAGCCTGCAACAGTCAGTGCATATCCGGAAGTCCGGTGGCTTGCGTCCATGACGAAAAGTTAAACTGTTTCAGTGACAGAAGAGACAGACAAAAAAATAAAGTCTTCTGACTGAAAGTGGGTAATCCCCCATGTCTACAGCTACATTGTATCGACACGCTTCTTTAATTTTCTCAACCAAGTAGTCCTACACCGCAATTCGGGAAAGCGCCTTTCTGGGGTCGCTATAATTATGTGAAAGAGCTAAATCATCTGAAATTAACACATGTGGTTGATAGGAATAATCAGGGTATTATGGGACCGCCCTTCACACGTCCATCCGAACTGACCATTATTCATAAATGGTGTTAACACTGAATTAAGTCGCGGATCAAAATCAACAGTAAAGTTTGGCCGGAGACGCTGGTTGCCAACCGCATAATTATAGTTTCTAGTATGCTGCAATAGAATACAATCACTGGACCTGTGTGGAACAGTTGATCGTCAGAGGATAATTTTAGTGCCAATACTTCAGAATGCAAATGACATTTCCCACTCCAAGAATTTTGTAAGTGGCCTTATTTTAAATCTCTTTGCTCCTAATAAGGTTAACGACAGGCTTGAAAAAGATGGACGTGCGGTTCATGTGTTTGTAGAGACGGGACTGCGTTGTTGTCGTCATTGTACCAGGCCCTTTTTAGGCCACGAGAAAAAAATATTTTTGATTTTTGATCATTTTGTAAGACGATGCGAGGCGATTACCTCCTTCTCCTCCTCCTTCTCCTTCATCGCCACCAGTACGACCACGTCGACGCCTCCTGCGAGACCTAGACCTTCGCCTTCTTCGGCGACGGTGCCTTCGACTGCGACGTTGTCATTGTAATTGTTTTGTTGCAGCATGTACGTATTTTGCAACAGGATGTGAGACAGACGCGCACGTACACCAGAAAAGGTCCTCCATGAATAATAAATATATTTTTTAAGTGCTGAACCGCTCGACAATGAAAGTGAGGTTCAAAACGCTGTTTACGCTGACCTAAAAACAATAAACAACAAAGTGAACAAACAAGTCGGCGTGGAAGGGGAAGGGGGGTGGGGGTGGGCGGGGGCTAATATACTGATTTGGTCCTAGGGGAGTGAGAAAAAAAGAACGTAAACAACAGCAGGCGGATGAATATAGATCAAGGTGTTTCCCGTGTAACGTTGTTTCAATGACGTAAGTAGATATATACACGACAGGTGAGCTTTCATGAAAGGATGTAGCGTCAGTTGATGTATATACTGAGATAACTGTCTTCAACCAGTCAGGCACACCACTGGTTCGGTGCAACACATCATCTCATCATCCACCATCTGGTGCAACCGGGTAACTATGCAAGATAACAAAATGCAACCGATCTTTAACAATAATGATAATAACGATCATTTCTAAAGCGCAAATTCTTAAGAAGGCGTGAGCGCTTCACAAAGAACACGACAGAAGACGCAAGAGTACAAGAATCAAACAAGGCATGTTAATTATACATTGAGTAAAACACACACACTCACACACACACACACACACACACACACACACACACACACACACACACACACACACACGCACAAAACACAAACACAAAAACTAAATAAACAAACGCCAAGGACCTACACAACTTCATAAATTATGGCATCCAAGAAACCAGAAACAAATCATAGTCTTATCTTACCACAAAAAGGCTGAGGAGAGGCATAGATACGCTACGCACACCCATATACTATAGCGTGAAAGTATTACGAAAGAGTCTTCTTCTCAAGATGAAACATAGGCTTTTAGGTAATAAAACCCTTTTGACAAACTAATGCGCACACAAACATGCATGTATACAACAAGTTTACGCAGAATCCAGCAACAGTTTCTGTAGTTACAAACAATGTTACTCGTTGTTTGTGTTGTTTTCGGGCGTTCTTCTCACTTGTTCGCAACCTTCTCGCCTAATCAACGTCAGAGTGATTCTTGGAATTCCTGAACCAAGAGGAACATTCACATGACCCAAGACCAAACGTGGGCTGCCACGATTGTCTTTCCTCTTGAACGAACGTTGTTTTCTTTGTAAATTAGTGAAGCACAGACTTACCCTCATGGCGCTGCATTCGAAACACGCTACGAAGTGAAGAATTTGTATTGAAGGCAAAGTAACTGTTCTTCACTTCTTCAAAACAGAGTCATGAGACACACTGGCAGGTGTTTGTTCTTTAGCTGTTCACTCCCTGACACACGCAATTAAGCAATGGTAATAAGATTTTGGTTTTGATTTCATACAAATACGCCATTATCTCTTCAAGTCAGCTTGTGGGTACGATGCGTGGGAGTGTTTTCGTGTGTGTGTGTGTGTGGTGTGTGAGTGTGTGTGCGTGTGCGTGCGTGTATGATGTGTGTGTGTGTGTGTGTGTGTGTGTGTGTGTGTGTGTGGTGTGTGTGTGTGTGTGTGTGTGTGGTGTGTGTGTGTGCGCGCGTGTATGATGTGTGGTGTGTGTGTGTATGATGTGTGTGTGTGTGTGTGTGCGTGTATGATGTGTGTGCTGTGTATGATGTGTGTGTGTGTGTGCGTGTGTGTGTGTGTGTGTGTGTGTGTGTGTGTGTGTGTGTGTGTGTGTGTGTGTGTGTGTGTGTGTGTGCTTGTGTCAGTGTGTGTAGTGACTAACGTTTAATGAAAACCTGAACCCAGTTATACCATTGCAATATGAAACAATTATTAAAAAGAGATCTCTCTCTCTCTCTCTCTCTCTCTCTCTCTCTCTCTCTCTCTCTCTCTCTCTCTCTCCGGTTCACAGCCACTAAAATGCCTGCGAAAAGACCACTGCGACGGAAGAAGGCCTACTTTTGCGGTCCCGGAGAGCTCAGTTTGTCCGTTTGGATCTTTTCCCCAGCCCCTCACCCAGTTGAATTTTCAGAGTACCAAAGTTGCAAAGAGGACAGCTATTACAATTATTGAGACCTCGCAGAGATAGACTGAAAACCAGGGGGGCGACTGCGCATGTCAGGAAACAGTAGGCGCCACCAGGCGGCGGATGAACACATAGATCTCGGTGCGGGTGTCATGGTGGAGCGGAGAAGACACATACGGGGCGCACAGGTGTTACTGCACTTCTCTCGTCTTGCCCCTGCTCCATCTTCATTTGGCGGGCCGCTCCGTCTACCTGCCACCGCCACAAGAAAGAGAAAAATGGCACACTAGCTGCCTTCCGTTTTTTCTTCTTTTTTTTTAATGGTGGCCTCACAAAACCGTAGTCCCCAAAAGCGCAGGGCTGACACGCTATAAACATGGGTAAAACGAGCAGAATTACGGGTGGTAAAAATGTCAGCCGCCCTGCTCTCTTTTCGCAGCTGTTTGCAGATGCAAGGTGACGTTTTACGTTTCGGAGCTTGGCGCGAGGAGGCTATTTCTCCCCAAAGACCCTCATTACGTCTTGGCTTTGACGGCAGTCTGACACATGCCGACCGAGCTCAGAGAACCATTAATGAAATTCTACTCAACCCTCTTCCGTAAGAGCAGCTTGCACACTAATTACAGGCCGACTACAGTTTCTCGCTTTTTTCCTCTCTCTCTCTCTCTCTCTCTCTCTCTCTCTCTCTCTCTCTCTCTCTCTCTCTCTCTCTCTTCTTCTCTCTCTTTCTCTCTTTCTCTCTCTCTTTCTCTCTTTCTCTCTCTCTTCTCTCTCTCTCTCTCTCTCTCTCTCTCTCTCTGCAAAGCGACAGTAGGATGGAATGTTTAATGGAAAAAACAACGGCGCCTGGCACAAGGACAATAAATGTTTCCCCATATTCGTTGTCAATCATTGCGGCTCGTTCCCCCTCTCACCCGAAAAAGCTGTGTTAGTGTGATGCACAACAGTCTGAATATCAGTGCAAAATTTCGCTTCTGCTTCTCAGAACTCAGGAGCTGTGTGAAAGTCGAGGTGGCCGTTCTTGGCACTCCGTCCCTAATAGTCCTTATGGTCTCTGTGGACGCAAAGCAACACTGAACTTCTCCTGACAGCTCAAGAGCTGTGGCCGTACGGTCTCTGTGGACGTAAAGTAACGTTGCACTGAACTTCTCTTCGGAGCTCTGGAGCTGTGTGAAAGTCGAGATGGGCGTCCTGGGCTTTCCGCCCCTAATAATCCTTATGGTCTCTGTGGACGTAAAGCAACATTAGAAGATTCTCCTCATCTATGATCGACGGAACATGCTGTGATATGGGCCTGAAAATGTCATCCCTAAACATGACGTCCGAACAACTTGCATTAAATATAAATTATTTCCCATACACTTCATTGTCCGGTATAACTGCACAAGAATGGGGAGAAAAGAAGAAAAAATGCAAAGTAAGGTTTGATATTGTGATTTGACCCATTTTTGACTGAAAATTCTCCATCAGTCGTGCCCTGAATACGAAGCAAAATGGACCGAGAACAGGGGCATAATGGGCGATTCTGTTTCGTTTATGAGACAGTTTGCAATGTAACGGGGGAAGAGGGGCATTGCCTGTTAGTTTTGGATTTTACGTCCCGTCAGCTGTATAGGATCGTATCTCCTCAAAACCCAAAACCCAACTCGACCCAGCAACACGCTCTACCAAAACCAATGAAGAAGAATGCCTTCTTTCACGTGTCTCAAACAGGGACAAATTAAGTAAGTTACTAAAGTTTAAAATATCATTCTTTTCCTTTATGCAAGATATGAAACAACAGAAAACCGGATTCATCAGTTATGAACCAGGGAAAACAGAATACTTGCCCTTCTGCAGATGAGGGCTAAAACTGATGACGTCCTGTAAGTTACTTCCCTTGGAAGTATCTATTTAGGTGATGGTGGTGAAGTGTTGCTTAATGTCCTCAGATGTCAGTTGACATATTAGGGACAAGTTGTGACCAATGCCGAAGCACGGTTCAATAATTCTTTACGTCCACGGAAACCAGAAGGCTCGTTAGGACGGACAGCTCAGGACGGCCACCTCGACTCTCACACAGCTCCTGAACTATGTATTATTTAGGTGAACATACGGAATGATCTAAATACCACCAACTGCTCAAATAACCGCTGGCCCGCCTTACCCAGAGACCCATCTGGACCTGCGTTCTACTGTCGTTTCTCTGTTCAGTCTACTGTCGTCAGCTAATTCTGTCCGCACCCTCTCCAGTCTTCTGCATATCGACACATTCAGCTGCTGTCACTTCGCTTGAGATGTAGGCTACCAGGTCATTTCAGTTCCGGATATCTAGGAACCCACGAAAGTGCGTATGCGCTCTACCCAGTCTGTTATTAATCTTCATTGTTTCATTTGAATCAGTTCAGTGTTGTTTTAACAGTGAATTTGAATCAGTTCAGAGTTGTTTTCAATGGTTCCCGTCTGGTTGAGCAGAGATTTGTCCTTTTCAGCGTTTAGCTATCGCCTTGTCTCTTCGCGTAGGCATTTACATTTTGTATTCCTCTTTTGAAAACAATCGGTAACACTTGCGATGTGAAAGCAAGTGTAATGAGGAAGTGGGACGGACAGAGAGATCAGAGGACAGACAGATCATGCCTCACACAACAAACATGACGTGGACAACAACACAGTACTGTCCTGATCTGTCAGGCTCTTGGTGTCACTGAGCGTATAGAACCTTGTTCAATACGGACCACAAGCTGTGCCTGTGATCGGAAAAAAAGTTACTGAAAAGAAAAAGAAGAAAAAAAGAGTCACGGAAAAAAGTGATAGGTACAAAATGTCACAAAAATAATGACTTTCGTATATTGTTTGATATATTTTGCCAGTTCCATGATCTTAGTCCAGTTCTTAGAGGCAAGAACTGTACTTGCCTGGTTCATACTGCGGTAGTTCAGTTATGCTTTAATTATTTCGTAGATCTTAACGAAACTTACACTGAAAGATTAAATGCACTTCATCTTCGCTCCCCTGACCACACACTGGGCAGGTAAGGACTCCCTGTTGCTCGGTGCTAAATCAGTGTGTGCGGTATTGAAAATCACACTCTTAAGTGGTAAGCATGTCTCAATAACATTTGTTTTAATATACTGAAGTATTGTTCAGCTTAAATAGATAAAAACAACTGCTTTTGTCGTCATATTCTGTCACCGAATAAAATGCCAGTTTTGCTTTTAGCAGCAAGTAAGCCAGCGGTTAAATTCAGCTATAAAATGTGTCACATTTGTTTTAAATATCTGCTTGTGGGCATGTTTCGTGTGTGCGTGTGTGTGTGTGTGTGTGTGTGTGTGTGTGTGTGTGTGTGCGTGCGTGCGTGCGTGTGTGCGTGTGTGTGTGTGTGTGTGTGTGTGTGTGTGTGTGTGTACGACCGAACAGTAATAAAACCATTGTCCAATTGTTACTTCGACTTTTTCGTCCCCAATTCTGTGACATATCTTGCGTGAAATTTTTACCCTTGTGGCTTTCTTTTCTGCATTCACTGTGCAGTTGCCACTGCTTCCAACCGCTTCGTTGAGCTTCTTCAACCTCCGTGACTTTCATCGCGCGCTTTGTGCCAGTGGGGTGTGTTGAAACCACCCGGCACCTGTTGTCTTTTGTCGTGGTTGTTTTTCGCTGCTCTGTTTGCATGAAATGCTGAAGCAATGCCAGGCCTTTCTCTTCATTAGTCTCTACAGCCTTATCCCGTCAGCGTCTTCTTCTGCAACAGGAGTTCTCCCAGCACGATGCAGCCCCACTGTTTGTTGATAAAGTCAAAGAATGTAATCTGGTAGCCTCGTTGAAAGAACTGGGTGAGCGTTGTTGTAGTGCTCAGTTCTTTGGAGAAAGTGCCAGATATTTGCGGTGAGCGTTGCGGTAACTATGCTCAGTTCATCATAGAATGGTAAAGTCAAAGAATGTAGTCTTGTAGCCTCGTTGAGAGAATTGCCAGAACTGTGTGAGCGTTGCGATAGTGCTCAGTTCTTCACAAAATGGTAAAGTCAAAGAATGTAGACTTGATCTGTGTGAGCGTTGAGGTAACTATGCTCGGTTCATCAGAGAATGGTAAAATCAAAGAATGCAGTCTTGTAGCCTCGTTGAGATAATTGCAAGATCTGTGTCAACCTTGTGGAAGTGCTCAGTTCTTATAGATATAATTTCTTCACAGACATCCCGCGGTAGTGTACCGCGGACGCAGAAAATTAGATCCTTCTGCAGAGATTCCAGAGATATGAAAGGTTCTGTCTCCAGAGACTTTTAGCAGGTTATAAAATACACTTGCATGCTTTAGATCCGTTGTCAGGAATTCCACTTCTGTGACTGCTGTTCTTGTGCTTCATTCAGCTTCGTGTTTGTCCATCCATCTTGGAACATAAATGACATTATATTGGCCCTGACGTGAACAGTGAGTCGGGATGTTAGTTGTGATTTGATAGCATAATACATGCATATTTCCGTAAGAAATAACCTCCCGACGAAGGCAGATGTGCCGAGAATGTGGGGCATTTTAAGATTAAAGTTTTGTTGTTGTTACTGTTGCTGTTTGTTTGTTTTGTTTTGTTTTGTTTTTGAATTTTGTTCTGATTGTGATTTGATGATTCTCTCTCTCTCTCTCTCTCTCTCTCTCTCTCTCCTCTCTCTCTCTCTCTCTCTCTCTCTCTCTCTCTCTCTCTCTCTCATCAAATCACAATCAGAACAAAATTATAAAAATAAAAAATATCAAAAAATATAATTATATACATATAGTAATAGCAGTATTCAGTAAAATATAACCCCCCAAAAAACCGACTATGCCGAAAATTGGAACATAATTATATGCTATATGACCCTTACGGTTGCCTGGGTGTTAAAATATCAATACTCTGTCAGTCCTCGAGCAAGTTTTCCCATTTAGTTTCATTTGCCCACGGCACCGTCTTTTTTCAGCTCTTTGCACTTGATGGCCAGTTTTGTCTGGAATGTTGTGCCGTGGAGAGGTCGACTTCTCTCGGCGGCAGCAGTTTTGCCAGTGTCTCGCCACGGCACGTTTGTCTTCTTTCTCTTTCAGGGATAATTAATGTGCAAAGCAGCGTGCGTCTTTCGATCTGTTTGACCTAAACTACTGTAGTTCTAGTCAGCAAACTAATCAAATGTTTTCGTAAATTCATTGGGTTCATGTCTTAGGACAGATGAAACACACACACATTGTCCCTAACTTGCCCTTTAGCATCTGAGGACATTAAGCAAAAAAATAGAACACACACACACACACACACACACAGCACACACGCACACACACACACACACACACACACACACACACACACACACACACACACACACGCACACACACACACACACATTCATCAGCTTGCCGTGAACAGACACAGATAGATTAAAAGAGTGAATTCACGCACACACACACACACACACACACACACACACACACACACACACACACACGAACGCACGCACAGAAAAAAACACGCGCACACACACACACAGTCCAGTCTGCCAGGCTGCCCGTTGACTGAACGTTGTCACCACGTCAGGCGCTACGAGCTAAGCAGGCACGGTTTTTCACACCACTGACATAAATTATGCAAATTGGCCTCAATCGCCAATACACGGGTGTTGGCAGTAACTGTGAGCTTGCACATTAGCCGCACCAAAACTAATTTCCAAACGGTAAAGCCGCGAGACAACGATATATATGGGTCCTGTACCAGGTTAGTCCACGGTTAAAGCCTATGCATCATGGTGTAGATTTTTCAGTCTCGTGCTGGGAAATTTCGAGCCCCATAAAAGCCCGGGATTTATGTTCATTTTGCACCCTTTTGTTCCGACAGCTCGGGTAAAGACAAAGTTCATCGGCGGCGAATAAAGGCGTGATTTATCCGCAACATACATTCCTCAAACGATCGCTGCATGTGCCGCCACTTCTCTTTCTACGCGCGTTAAACGATGATAACGTCAGAAAAAGCGAAGAGCACGTCAATCACGCGCAGGAACCTCGCGTGCTCGTTAAAAAAGGGGAGCGCTATCGGCGCACGTGCGTTTCCGAGATGGGCAGCGACAGATGAAACGTCGGGGCTTGTTCTCCCTCCTCCTCCCCCTCCCGCCCCCCCCCCCCCCCCCCCCCCCCCCCCCCCCCTCCCTCCCTCCCCTCACCCCCAACTAAAAATATTCCACCGAGAACAGATCATGGGAATTAGAAGCCTTTATCTGTGAGAAATTGCTTGTCAAAGTCTCCCCTGACCCGGAGGTCGTTCGTTGTACAAGTGATGCGTTCTTATCCCGTCTCTCCGGGTCCTAATGGACGAGGCCGGTGTTAAAAAGCAAGGCTCTGACAAGACGCATGTGCTACGATAAGTCAGTGTGCATACAGACGTACAGCTCGTGCTAATCACCCGTGAGCTGAGCGTGCAGCCCCCGCGAAGCTCGTCTGGCTTCAGATGCAGACACTGAAGCCTTTCAACTCTTGTCTGCAGGTAAAGCTCTGGTTAAGGTCAGCACAGCAACTGTTGTCGGCGGGTAAAGGTCAGTAGCAGTCTGTGGAAAAGTGCCTGCACGGTGAAGTGGTGTGTGTGTGTGTGTGTGTGTGTTGTGTGTGTGTGTGTGTGTGCGTGTGTGTTAGTGTGTGTTATGTGTGTGTGTGTGTGTGTGTGAGAGAGGGCAATGGTCAGAAACTCCTATTAGGCTAGCTGCTTTGTGCCTTAATGTGCTGTCTTTTCAGTTAGTTAGTTGTTGTTTTTAAATTTCATTCCAACACATGTCGAGTGCCTCGCCTCGGGTTGAGCCCTAAAGCGCTTCACAAAGGCAGTTATAGCGCTGTGTTGTGCTTCCGAACAGGTCCACTGCGCTCTAGTCGTATTTGACTCTGAATGAGTGACTGCAGCTTTAACACAGCACTTTTTGAA
>JABMCL010003456.1:1277500-1307500 GCA_018857735.1 Alviniconcha marisindica | reverse complement strand
AAGGCGCTTTACTAGACGTTCTGGTGGCATCTGTTTGCACCAAGACGTGCATGTTGACTACACCCATGCACGATGCCTTGCATCACCAAAAAGGCGCTTTACGTTCAGGTGGCATCTGCTTGCACCAAGACGTGCATGCTGACTGAGAACACCATACCCATGCACGATTCTTTGCAGCAAACATGCTTTACGTTCAGGTGGCATCTGCTTGCACCAAGATATGCATGCTGAGTACACCAATGCACGATGCTTTGTATCAAAAAGGCGCTTTACGTTGAAGTGGCACCAAGACGTGCATGTTGACTGAGCACACCACACCTATGCACGATTTTTTGCAGCAAAGACGCTTTCACGTTCAGGTGGCATCTGCTTGCACTAAGATGTGCATGTTGACTGAGCACACCACACCCATGCACGAGTCTTTGCAGCAAAGACGCTTTCACGTGCAGGCGGTCTCTACTTGCACCAAGACGCTCTCCCAGAGAGACCTGATGTACTCCTCCCTGGAACCTACACCTCTCCCCTTGCGGGTGTCTTCCACCCCTAGGAACTAGACCCACCTCAGCGCTTCCAAGACGTTATGTCTGCCCCCACCCCCGACCAGTTGCCCCGTGTGTATGCTCAACAGGTTTCACGCAGCATGCTGACGGACCCGCGCGTAACGAAGGGTGAAGCTCTCAACTCGTTTTCCAGAATGTTCTGCAAGGTCGCCTCATTAGATAAGCAGGGCTATGCTGGAAACTGGGCGAGAACTACACTAGCGCTGCTTGCTGCGTTGTGAGAGATAAAAATGGCACACTGTACCAGACACGTAGAGAAACTGAAACACGCATGACACAAAACCCCTGCAGTTTTCAACAACAACAACAACAACAAACAATGACTGTTGGCCAAGTGCTGGACATTTTCCTTTGTTTTAATTTTACCGCAGCGTAACAGAAGCAGAGAAGATGCAACTCTCTCTCTCTCTCTCTCTCTCTCTCTCTCTCTCTCTCTCTCTCTCTCTCTCTCTCTCTCTCTGTGTGTGTGTGTGTGTGTGTGTGTGTGTGTGTGTGTGTGTGTGAACAAGAACAAAATAAGTTCGAACTGTTTAAAGGAACTAACCTCAAATTTGGTGAAAAAACAAGCTGTTTTTGTTTTTGTTTTGGCGGGGGAGGGGTGGGGGGGGGGGGGAATTTTTGTTATTTAATCATGTTCTGTCTGTTGCATCATTCTTATTGTTCATAAGCCGGATAATTTTACCAAAATATTACCAGTTCAGTTAAAAATAGATTGGGGTAAAACGCCGTAGACCACACCATTTCTCGTGGACTTACATTTTTTCTAGACCGCTGCAAGACGCCATCAAAAGTTCATTCCACAGAGATAAAAAAAAAATCGATGACAAAAAATAAATAATTATTGAAATCCACATGCATTTCTTCCGTGACCTGTGCGCAAAAATGAGAGCTTCCTGGTATTCTATCCGTGATGTCAAAGACATTTTGGTGGCGTCAAAATGAAGAGCGGTTGAAAGCGCACAAGGCGATGATGAGCCATAAAACAAGTGTTAGTGATGGTGTCCAAAAATGTCACCTGATAAAATCGACGTAAGATAAACGGCACGTTCTATTGCAAAACCCATGTTATGTTAACCTGCTCCAAGTACTCGAGAAGTAAGCCTGGGAAGGCGAGTTCCTTTAAGGGGTTGAGAGGGTAGCAACACCACACGTTGCAAACCGCTATAACTACAATATACACGCACTGTCTACACTGACAGTGCTTGAGCAGCAGCAGCTGCCAAAAATTAACCATCGACGCGTGTGTGTGTTCAATGTTGCTTTACGTCCACAGAGACTGTACGGAATATTAGGGATGGCGAGCCCAGGATGTCCACCGCGACTTTCACACAGCTCCTGAGCTCTGTCCCATCGACGTCACGGAACGCCAACACACAGCAGCACTGATACATAAACCCCATCCATCACCTGACCCACCATCGATCGCTACCAACAGCGAAAACACTGCAATGGCAACAACCCAACTACTAAAGTCTCCAAGAAAAATACCCGGCAAAGCAACCACATCGTCAAGACCACTGGCAATCACAAACACGGCAATAACAAGCGACCGAGTTGAGGGAGAGAAAAGGGGAAAAAAAACACGTAACTCAGAAAACCGAACAGAGAGAGAGAGAGAGAGAGAGAGAGAGAGAGGAGAGAGAGAGAGAGAGAGAGCGTGTGCAAAATATAACGCACAAAACCGGAGAGAGAGAGAGAGAGAGAGAGAGAGAGAGAGAGAGCTAAAAGCTCAGAACTCTGATACTCTAGGACTGAGATTTTAGGCAATAGCCTATTTTTACAGTCTGTCCTTGCTAAGCTACATAGACATACACATAAAGATGATTAATGATACATTGAAGGGAAAGAGAGGGAGAGAGACAGCGACAGACAGACAGAGACAGATTTGTGAAAACAACACACGAAAACGAGGCAAACAGACAGACAGACGGAGAGAAAGAGAGACTGACAGGCAAACACACACACACACAGAGATTAGTGAAAAACATAACACCCGAAAACCGGACTACACTTCCCGCGCACCGACGCTGCGCGCGGTACGTGTTGAACGTGCCCGCTATGCGTGTTTTGACAAAAGCATCAAGTTGGGCTGTCATCAAAGGCGGCGGGCCAGCGCTGATTGGGGAAGCATGCCGGGCTCAAGAGTTATCCCCCGTGGCCTGGGTGGAGGGCTGAAGAGTCGTGATTCAAACCAAACCGCTGGGGGGTCCTGGGGGGTCAGGAGGATTTTGATTGACAGAGCTCAGAGCCAGGGAGTTATCGCATCTGCTCTACGGATGATGATGTTACCTTCATGGCAGCTTACCGGGGTGCTGCACTGGGGTGAACCAAGCTGTAATGTAAACATCTCGCTGCATGTAGCTGGAAAAAAATGTTTATGAATGTGACATGTGCGCATATGTGAGAGATTGGAATCTTGATTGGAAGTGTCCTTTCTCTTTTTGCTGAAAAAGCGGCTACGCAAAATATTTATTCTGCGATGACGGCGTGGGTCCCGTTTTATATAATCATGTATGTCAATGTTTTTTAATGGCATGCAGCGATGATTTGAACCATAGATCTTGCTGCTGTAGCAAGACTTTTATGTGGCTGACTCAGATTTGCTTCTTTCCCGCACAAACTCCCCAAAATAAACTACACTAGCAGCTTTGCGTGCAGCAGGTGTTCGAAAAAACACCAGAAGTAACCCAAGAGACCCAAGGGACTCTTTAATCATCTTCAGCGAGGCTTAAGTCTCTCTCTCTCTCCTCTCTCTCTCTCTCTCTCTCTCTCTCTCTCTCTCTCTCTCTCTCAATTAGTCCCACCACCACCCACCCCCTCTATAATTATTACCTATGCGTTTACAGTGTGTTAAAAAAAAATCTTTTAAAAATGATAATCAGTCTCTCTTAGTCTCTCTCTGTCTGTGTCTGTCTTGTCTGTCTGTCTGTCTGTCTCTCTCTCTCTCTCTCTCTCTCTCTCTCTCTCTCTCTCTCTCTCTCTCTCTCTCTCTCTCTCTCTCTCTCTCTCTCAACATAAATCAGTCTGCTGCAATCTGCTCTGTCTCTGTGCGTGTGAAAAGAAACTAATTTGCTGAAAACCTAAGCGATTTTACACAAATACCCAAGATCGACAAAGCCAAGAAAAAGGCCAATGTAACAATAGCGTTAATTCCATCGGCAATAATCCTTTTAATTATGCGCCTGTTCAAGTGCGCTTAGATAACCAAAAAAAAAAAAGATGTCAGATGGCGTTACTGGTTGGATGGGTGGAGTAGGGCTGAAGAGAGGGAGTACTTGGCAGAGGGCGGTAAAACTGAACTACACAGCTAAGGACGGTCGAACTAATTTGGCTCCTTGCTTAAAGACGAAAAAACCTAAAGGCTACCGAATCCCTCCCCCCTACACACCCCCCCCCTCCCCCCCCCCCCCCCCCCCCCCCGCCCCCCCCACACCCACACACACCTCCATCCTCTTTCCCCGCTCCCTCAGCAATACTGATACTCGATGCTACCTTCAACTTGGTCGAATCGACAAGCAACGAACAAAGGGAGATAATCGCTCTTGCTTGACGTCACACCTCCAACAGGGGGCACAACAACAGATCCTGAATCGTCTACGAAAACTATCGCACGACATGCACGTAAATTAATACAAGGTAAACAAACTCCAGCAAGGCCATGTCCTCAAAAAGCGCTGTGGGCTAATATATTATAGCTCTGTCTGCAAGTGAAAAAAAAGGGGTTTACTGTTTCCAAACCACGCATGCACGTTGTCTAATCTCAGTCCATCCTGGTGCTTGCCGGTCGTGCTGGGTTGTCTGTTGCCTATAATCTCCAGCACCCTGCTCAAGATCAAAGAACCGGCGACAGTACCGCAAGTCCACGACCACAGCGATTTGGACATTTTGCTTCTTGTTGTTCTTCCTGTTGTGATTATCGTTGCAGTGGCTGATCGGAACTGCACCCATTTGAAGCTGCACCGATTTGATCACCGATCGACCGATTGCAGCGCGGTGGTTTTTCATCTTCCACTCCGACGGCAACCATTTGTCAAGTAAACGTGACGCGGTACACATCTCTCGGTGTCCCAGAACAGCCTGATTGCTTCCTGGGCCGAGTCATGAAGCTTTCATCTTGTTTGGTGATTAAAGGAAAAGCGTTCAGGTCGATGATCGTGTTCCTGTATGACCGGAATCGCCACCAGGGAAGTAGACAAAGTGCGATAGCGGCGCACGCAGATGTCTGTAAAACAACAACGAAAACCGCTTACTTTGATCATTAAATGTGGATTAACTTGTATGTGCGTACTTGCAATCCCAGTTATTACTCTAAAATAAACGAGAACTGTTCAAGACCAACAAGCTATAACTGTAGTGATACAGTTCACTATCGGTTTTGACTTTCGTCCGATGCTTCCCGCGATTACACATAGCGGCCAAACTGAACGAAAACCGTCAAGTATTAAGGAGCTTAAAACACAACCCATGCGCAGAGCTCTGGAGCTGTGTGAAAGTCGAGGTGGCCGTCCTGGGCTCCCGTCCCTAATAAGCCTACGGTTTCGATGGACGAAAAGCAACACACAACCAACCAACCTATGTGCACACAGCCAGTGACACTACATCATCAATCACATGATAAAGCTTTGACAAACGCAAAGAAAGCAACGGCCAAACATCGACCTTGAAAAGACAAAGCTCCACGAGACAATGTCTATCGTCAGTTAATCAGATAGGCATTTCAAAGTGCTTCGTAAGTAACCCTTGGGCGGACACTTTCGAGGGGCAGGATGGAGTGCATGTGGGTTTACCCGAGCGCCGAGATACAATCACGACGTCAGCCGCACTCAGATGAACGGGGAATTATCACCTCAGGACACCAGCCAACGCATCATCCCGAAGACAGATGGCATCGACGTCCCGGCCGTAGGTGTGTCGACAAGAACACAGACAGCGCAGGACTCAGCATTCCCAAGACAGAGGATGCCGTGAACTATAGTCCACTCACCGCAGCATGTTTTACGAGAATGTCAAGGCAGCCAGTAGAGGACAGAACTTCCTGGACGGAGACAGATGCGCGAACTATGGTCCGGCTATAGCTGGGAGGGACATGTAGCGAAGATGTCAAGGAGAGTGAAACCATATATTCTTACTTTTTGTTTACTTGTTTTTATTAAGTTTCATGACAAGTGAGCGGAGCTGTAGATGTCTTATTTACTCTTTATTTACTTGTTTTATGAAGTACTTGTCAGTCAAAGGCTGTCAACAAAATTTCCGTTTTAAGGATTAATAAAGTATTGCTGTATCATACCATTGTGTTGTGTTTCAGCGCATGCAGCAAAAGACGTGACATTGTGGAGAAAGGTGATGTTCGTGAACTGTAGTCTATTGGGGTTAATCCAGCACGAGCATTCTAGGGCAGGACTGAACGCAGAGACAGGACACAGCCACTGTCCCGAGCCACTCCTCAACATTGGTTAAACATGTTTAACGCCGAGTTGTCTCCGAAGAGGTACTGGCCGCGGGAACCGAGATCCCAGGAGGTGAGGGAACAGTCAAAGTTAAGCAAGGCAAAATGTTCATTGCCTAGGCAAATCCGGATATCAAAATTTCACATCAGGTCTCGCTACTATAGACAATGATCGGTTTTTAGAGATCTTTTTAAGTAGCGCGTGAGTCACTATAACATAATTTATTAATGGAAAGAAGAAGAAAAAAGCGTCGTGTCAAAAAATGCCCGACCAACAGCAAACAAAAGAGAAAAGTCCACGCCCGCAAACCCGAAAGGAGCGGTACATACAAGTACATGAGAGGAAAAGAAAGCAGAACAAACTACGTCAGCACACGGACACAACGCAGGGTGATCTGTCAGCGCGCCACCAGCCCCCACAAGCAGAGCCAGACGTCAGGACGATAGGAAAACCCATCCGTCGTCGGGCGAGAGAGTGCGAGAATGAAGAAGCGGGTGCTTGGGGAGGATCCCGACATTCTGCTGACAAAACTGACTCGCAATGCAAGGTGACATCGCTCTTACACCGAGGTCTGCAAAAACGTATCTCGCGGCTAATGCGAAACTAAAGCTTCTCTATCAGCGCTGACAGAATGAATGTCCGTTCTTCTTCGGCAGAACTCTAGCGTCAGTGACGCAGAGCAAAGCATGCACTGTAGCGAAAGCGGCACGCGGAACCAACGGGATGGCGAATATGTACGTAGGCTTGGTATGTTTGCACAGTGACAGTGGCCGGAAAACAGGATCGTTTCACGAAAACGATCACTCATTCGTTGCACCGTATAGATACTGCAAATGCATCATCTAGAACCACGAGGTTATCATCCGCAGCCGTTATTGATCAGTCGTACTACTGCAGAGTTGAATGCAGTTTTGGTCCTCTCTCTCTCTCTCTCTCTCTCTCATGAATGTTTGTTTTTGGACTCCCTCCATATCAGGGGACACGAGAGTGACGATGTCTTTGTAATTACTGACTGTTTTGAGGATGCATCATTGCCGTCCCTAATAAGCTTTATCATGTGGTTTCTGTGGACGTCAAGCACCATGTTTACTTATGTACCTTTGGTAGAGTTTATATATCTTAGCCCATATGTATCAACAACAAATAGCCCCCGTATCGCATTTATGTTCTTAACGATGACGACAGTGAAAACAATCGTAAAACTTGACAAGAACAGCTGAAAAATGCGCCGCCAAATGGACCGTGCCACAGCACAAAGCAATACACCTGAACGTACGCATTAGGTCCAAGGAAAGAGAGAGAACGAACGATTTTTTTTTTTATTAACGAGGGTAATGGAATAAGTACAATAATTTCTTACAAATTTCTTTCTCGGGCAAAAGTTAAATAAGTCGAAAACAAAATATAAACTCAAAATCAAAACATCATATTAACTGCTGAGAGAGAGAGAGAGAGAGAGAGAGAGAGAGAGAGAGAGTAAAATGCAGAGCATGCATGTATACATAATATACATATTTGACACATCATATTCATAAATATTGAGTATAAACGATTCCAGAAATAGTGCACACATCCTTAATCAATGTTTGTTGTGACTTTTTTTCTCTCCATTAAGTACTGTTTAAATGCTTTTTTAAATGCTTTGTGATCTGACAAAATTTTAATCCATAATGGTAATTATTCCGTAAGTTTCCCCCGGAATACATCAAACTACATTTAAATAAATCTAATCTAGGGCAAGGTACTATAAGTTTGTGTGAATGTCCGTGAGAGAGAGAGAGAGAGAGAGAGAGAGAGAGAGAAGAGAGAGAGAGAGAGAGAGAGACAGACAGACAGACAGACAGACAGACAGACAGACAGACAGACAGACAGACAGACATACAGACATACAGTAAAGTGGGACGGCGGCAGAATTCCTGGCGGCAGGCACAGTATGCAAAGATATATTCTGATCCACGGAACTTTTGATAGCTCTGCGCTATCTACAGAAGGGACCCCACGGCGACTGTGTATAATTATATGACTGGATTGTCATGAAATTTTATGCTAGGCGGTTTGATTTGATGTGCTGTTCGGGAGGCGCCCATCAACGGTGCTTCGGAACTGTTATCAACCCAGTACAACGTAGTCCACTATAGCTGGTATGAGTTTTAGTTGGAAGCGAGAACTTTTAAAATGTGTGTGTGTGTGTGTGTGTGTGTGTGTGTGTGGTGTGTGTGTGTGTATGTGTGTGTGTACCTCATTGCGATTACCCCCCCTCCCCACCCCCACCCCACCCCCACCCCCACCCCCACACCTTCCCCCAAGAAGGCAAGGCCGAAATATTGGGGACAATTTTAACTCACCTTGCTGTCTTAATTCCTTTTTTCTTGTCGTGTATATATCTATATATATATATATATATATATATATATAGAGAGAAGAGAGAGAGAGAGAGAGAGGGGAGAGAGAGAGAGAGAGAGAGAGAGAGATGTACTTCTGCTCGCGCGCGAGTTCGTGCTTGCGTAATATATATAAATAATTAAGTCAACCGTCAGCAGGATGATTTCCCTATCAGCAGCAAATGCTGAAAACAAGGGCATAAACAAACAGGAAATACACAGGGCAATTAACAGCAATAAAAGTATGAGCAGCGTTGTGAGGTGTAAACAAGAAAACCACGCTCATAAAGCATTGCATGCGTCGACGACGCACCCGGTGGAAATTTACGACATCAACATGCAAGCTAGTTATTCTGCAGACCTCCTGTACTAGATACTCCTCAGTCTGTGTTCTCCGACAGAAGATGTAGCTGGCATCACTGGCTCCTCGCTGGCCGTGCGTTGACTGCAAACCCTTCGTGACGTCTTTGCCACGTGGCTGTCGTGGATTGGCTGACAGGCAGCCAATTGTTCCGCACAGAAAGTTCCTTTAGTCAGTCGTAACCGGGTTATTTTGGGTCGCCATTGTTGACTCTCTTGGGTTCGCCTTTCGCTGTCATAAATTAATTTTGAGCATGGCTCACCAGCCTGATGTAAATGTTTTCTGACAGGCAAATACCACTCAGTTTGGGGAGTGTGAATAATTATAGTAGTTTACGGTCTTGTGTCGTCTACTGTAAATACGGCTCAAAACTTACGTCTGTTGCGTCAAATGTAAAGTAAAAGAAAAGCAACACATCCTTCTTTAAACAATTTTTGCACCACGCGTGCATTCATTTTTCATACAGGCAAAACAGAACAGTTACATTTCTATGTCACCTAAAAATAATGGTCAGATGGAGGATGCTCTCTCTCTCTCTCTCTCTCTCTCTCTCTCTCTCTCTCTCTCTCTCTCTCTCTCTCTCTCTCTCTCTCTCTTACCCAGGGATTTGCAGCGGGTTTTAATAACAGTTGGTTAGAACCTATATTATATATCTGTGTATCTATCTACTTGTCTGTCTGTCTAATTATCTACCTATCTATCGTTCTAACGCGCACTTCAGCGTGTAGGTAAATCAGTTATGAAAATACCGTTTATAGCACTAGAACGTGTGCGTCTTACGCTCGTGTCTATGATTATCAAATATATAAAACTCGAGAACGTGGAGGTGCTGATAAGTAAAGTTACGGTGAGGGATATATAAACAAAAGTTACGACAGCTGTCGTAAAATTTCCCTCCAGAACAAACACAGCTTCGGAGAGTTTTCTTTTCGTGCTGGTTTCTAAGGGCTTGTCGCGCTTGGCTGAGGTGTGAACGTAATGGGTGGCATTTTTGCAGCCCCCTGTTGAGATGGCTATCATCGCCTACCACAGACGGTGAAACAGGGTGGAACTACCCATGGCGGTCCATTTGACAGGCTGTTGTCAAGACAGTGATACCCCTACACCCACGTCCTAGCGTGTTTACGAGCAGCAAAACGCCTGCCACTCGTCCTCGCTGTACTGAGTTTTCTCCGTTCAACACTTCATGACTAAAAGAGGGAGAAAAAAACATTGCACCCCTCCCCTCCCTCCCTACGTCTCCCATCCCCGTCAACCCCCTTCACCACCACCAACACCACAGGCAACACTGTGTCGCCCGTCCACACACTGGATCCACTTATACAGGCAGTGCTGCCACAAAGCTCTGAGCTCAGGAGCTGTGTAAAAGTCGAGGAGGCCATACTGGGCTCCCCAGAGCTCTCTCAGGAGCTGTGTGAAAGTCGAGGTGGCTTTCCTGGGTTCCCCGTCTGTAATAAGCCCTGTGGTTTCTGTGGACATAAAGCAACACTGAACTGGGCTCCCCGTTCCTAATAGTCCCAATGGTCTTTGTGGACGTAAAGCAGCTTTGAACTCTTTCAACAACAATTCGAGTCAAAGCTCATGAGCTGTGTGAAGGAAGAGGTGGACGTCCTGGGCTCCCCGGTTCTAAACGTCGGTACGGTATCTCTGGACGTAAAGCTTGAACGAATAGTTCTAGACTTGCAGCTGCAAAATAGAGCTCCGGGCAAAAGCGGACTGGCAAAACATGTTTGCAGCGACAAAACCAACTCCCATTTTCCAGCAACAATACTTCCAGCTGCAACTGAAAGAACACACACGAGCTTTTGACGCCGCGGCCGCGTCATTCGCTTTTGTGGTTGTAAGGTAGGTAGGTAGGTAGGTAGGTAGTGTTGCTTAATATCCTCAAATGTCAGTTGACATAGTAGGGACAAGCTGAGACCAATGCCGAAGCATGGTTCAATATAGCTTTACGTCCACGGAAACCAGAAGGCTCGTTAGGACGGACAGCCCAGGACGGCCACCTCGACTCTCACACAGCTCCTGAACTATGATTGTGGTTGTAACTGAATTTGTTACTAATTTAGTGAGCCGGTTTGGCCTAGCGGTAAGGCGTTAGGCTGGTAAGCAGAGGGACCTCGGTTCGATACCGCTTCGGCTCTCCTTTCTCTTCAAAAAGGTTGTGGTTTGTGGACACTGTCTTGTGACTTTGTCCATCAATTCCTACTGAAACATGAAAATGGCTCTCATCGCTGCCCATCCTAATGCAGAAGTCATTCTGGTGCTGACAAGGTAGCGACAGGTATATAATCTCCCTCTCCCCCACCTCCATACCCCCTTCCCCCCTTCTCCCCGTCCCTAATAAGCCTTATGGTTTCTGTGGACGTTAAGCACCGTGTTTACTTACTTACTAGTTACTACTTTTCTGGCTGCAAAAGAGTAGAGGTAGTTTTGTCGCTGTTATGTGTTGTTGTTGTTGCTGCATGTTTGTTCTGTGTGTGTGTGTGTGTGTGTGTGTGTGTGTGTGAAGGAGGGGGGGGGGTGAATTGTTTTTGTGTGTATTTTTGTTGCGGCAAAACTCTTCCAAACTTGCAGCTGCAAAAGTTCTTGTTGTAGCGTTCTCCAGCTGAACACTGGTGTATATACAACTGTACATCGACAAAAGATAAATGTATTCCATAGGGTAAAAAGAACAGGGTGTGGGGCCATTTTTTGTTTTTGTTGTTTTTGTTTTGTTTTTATTACCACATGGACAGCCACATACCGTCTTCAGACGGAAAATTTATTTCCATTTCTGGAGGCTGCATACCGTTACGCAAAGAGTTTATCATGGCTGAAGATAGTCCCCACACTGTGCAGTGCACAACAACATTTTAATGTAGCCTTGGTGTTCTTGCTGGTGTCAGTGTGTTGTGACATAGCCCAAGCCAATGCAGAGCTGCAAAGGTGAAGTTGACGCTGCAGCTGCATTCTGCGTTTGCAGCTACGAACGTGAACGTTGCGGTGATTTTATTTTGCAGCTGCAGCTTTCGAACTGTGACAGCGACTGCCACAGATACACCATCACCATCACCACCACCACCATCACTACCATCACCACCACCACTGCCGCCTCAGCCACACTTCTTAAAGTGAAACCTTCTTCAAAACACACACACACACACGTAAAGTGTGATGGTTTACTATAATAAATGTGTCGCAATCTCTCATCTGCTTTGTAAGTCGAGTCCAGGACTTGTCGCGAGCTGACAAGCTGACGGCAGGTTCAGTTTTCGCCACAAGTGACTGGGGAACGCCTCGCCTCCTGGGTGGTCGGGGCATATCACAGCCTCGTTAATGTGTGGAGAGATTGGCGGCAAAACTGAGAAAACACCTTCCTAGATCTACCACACCTCAGTCAGCGAGGTGTTGGCAACCGCTGTAGACGTTACAGACTTGATTGCTGCTGGTGCGAATCCTGAGTCGAAGTGTTTTTAGTCTTCCCCTCTCTCACGATCAGCGTGTTAGCGATAATTGATTTCGATTATATTTAAGTGTAAACGCTCACGTCTGTCACCTTTCTAACACTGCATACCTTTGCACAGTACATACCGTCAGTAATCAACTACGTTTGTGGGCTATGCTGCTGGATACTCACGTAGCACTTGCTAGTCAAGATTTGGCATTTTTAGAGCCTACTTCACATGCTGTTTCAATCGTTTGATTGTTTTTGTTGCTGAAAAAAGGTGCGTGAAACATCTGTACGCTGGCTTAACAAGGAATAGTCGGGCCAGCACATATGATTCCTGTGTACGTGCATTTGATACAGGAGGTTACGGCCTACACATGGTTGTGACTGTCGTTGGAGTGTGGCTAAGAACGTGGACACAATATCTGGAGGCAGCGTGTCTCTCATACCTTTCATTGATCCTGCCTCTTTCTTATTCCACACACCCTCGAGGCCACAACCCACATCAACTTGCTTGGGGTCACAGCTACACAATAGCATACTGTGTGTATAGGCCTTTATTCTCTCGAATTCAGTGATGCTAGTGTCTAGGCCGTTGAAAAAAACCTTCAAAGATTTACAAAAGGGCATGCCAAACCATTCGAGGGTTTCACGCATACCTTAAATGTTGTTTGTCTACGTACACTCGAAGAATCGAGAGTAAATGTTACAGATTGCAGAAAATAAGCCCACAGTCACAGTCACAAACATTCGCGAACTGGTATTCGAGTTTTGCCCCTTCATCCACGAGATATATTATGCCATTAGAAGTTCTTTAGCTGGTCGTGCACTCTTATTTGACAGTGAACATTCTACAAATCCTCTTAAGGGTACATGTACACTGAACTTGGGAGCATCAGCGCCGGAAGTGGGTCCTGCTATTTCTCAAGACGACGAGATTTTATTTGAAGACCATCATGACCTGCACAAAAATAACTACACGAAGAACACAAATCGCATGAAATCACGACACAAACGGGTTCCTTTCCCCCATCTCTCTCTCTCTCTCTCTCTCTCTCTCTCTCTCTCTCTCTCTCTCTCTCTCTCTCTCTCTCTCTCTCTCTCTCTCTTCTGTCAATCCCAGCAACTGAGGTTGGCAAGATTAGCTGGCTTCTATCAAGGAGAATTAATTGACCCATAGCGTGTGGCAGAGCCTTGCCAGGATCTGGAGTTCCCTGCCCGGACCTGCGCTTTTTCACCCCGGTTACAACTGCCGGCTCTGCTCACGAACTGTATACTAACTCACCCATCATCATCAAAGAAATCCTGCCAGCGTTAAAACAGACGAATCTAAACCTTAGTGACTGCGGAGGTGCTGCGTTCAATTCCACGGACAAACTGGAGGAGACGACGTGAAAAGTTAGGACCCATTCCGGAGCTTCACCTCCCTTTGAAGTCGGGCCCTTATTTTCTGCTCCTGCGCATGCGTGGCGGAGTAGATGCGAAGTTTCTGCCGCTGTTGTCTTTCTTTGAAACTGGTTACGGAAGACATGAAAGCTGTCTTGGAAGGATAAAACTCACTCTTTATTACATGCAGGCATGGCATGGCACTTTATTTTACCGGGGCTGTGTTTGTCTGTGTCGTTCAGGGGCACGATTTGGTAAGGACGTGGTGATGCGGCCCGAGCATTCAGTAGTCCTGGACTACCCGCTTCCTTTCAGCCTAACTCAAAACTCCGGGAACCACTTGATTTCTCGATGGTCCGTAGCCACGTAATGAAACTGTTATGCGAACTGTTGCGTTCGTCAGTTTTTGTTCCCACGTCTGAAAGCATCCCGGACGAGAACAGCACGATATTTATCAGAGCACAGACGTTTATATGTGAATAAAACTGGCAGCTGACAGAGCCATTCGTCTCAAAACGCTTTAAATGAATTTGTTTGCCAAAGAATATGTAATAATTTCGTGTGGTTTGGATCCTATCAATTGTTTTACAGCTCTAATGGTGTTAGCATTTATGATGTAGCTGCTGTTCTTTTTCTTAATTGGTGTTGATTTGATTTTCGTTTCAGGGTGGTGGCCGGGAAGTGTGTGTGTGTGTGTTGTGTGTGTGTGTGTGTGTGTGTGTGTGTGTGTGTGTGTGTGTGTGTGTGATTTGATGCCCTTTGTTTTTCGCCCTGATGTGACCTTTGTGGTTGACTGGGTGTTAATTGCCAACTCATCTAACGAACAAACCCGTTCAAGCATGTAGTTAAGCATATTAAGACAGTGACGTTATTTCAGCCTAACACACACACACACACACACACACACACACACACACACACACACACACAACAACAACAACAACAACAACAACAAAACAAACAAAATCGTTCATTCCATTTGGTCCAATCCTCTGCGGCAGGTCTCAAGAGGGAGATTTACTTCAAAAATTTGCGTCAAAAATGACTTTTAATTTTTATTTCACAGAAAAACAAAACAAAAAGGGGAAAAAGAGAAAAAAGAGTCGAATTATCTTGCTTCAGTGGGGATTTTTTCTTCTTTTCTTCTTCTTCTTCTCCAAACGGCACCAGAGTGAGAGTAGAGTGATTAGCATTCGCTTTGACGAGGTGGTTTTTATGTGTGTGGTCGGGAATAATAACTTGCCATTTCTTGCCCATTACTGAAAGCGGCTACTGGACGGGCTTTCAAAGTTCCCACAATGGGGTGGAAGAACCTGTCAAAACGTAGTGCCGTAAACCCCTTCTTATGATATTTTATGCATGCACGCCGCTGCTTTAGTTGCAAATTCAGTCGACAGGTCAGAGAGAATGCTTTCTCCAACGGCGTGAAAATTTGATTAGCTAGAACACTGGTGGTGGCAATGGCCTTTGTTTGTTTGTCTCATTACCGAACTCTGTCAGATCGTGATTGTGATTGATTTTGTTCCTAAGGCAATCAGTTTTGTTCAAGCGGGGGGTTTGTTTCTTGTAGGTCTTGGAAACTGATTTTTACAGACCTTACAGCTATGGTGAAATAGTATCATTTTTTTCTCTCTCTCTCTCTCTCAGACAGGATCGGCCTGTACAAACACACATAAAGCTGTTGGGCTGTAGTCATTTCCACCTGTTTCAGGATTTGTGAAGTGTTCGAGTCAAGACCGGGAAAAACACGAGGTCATAAACTGCTCGGTACTGTTGTTCGGTTTGGACTGTCAGTTCTCCCTTCATTCTTCTTCAAATGTTGCTTTATGTCCACAGAAACCATAAGGCTTATTAGGGACGGGCAGTATAGGACGGCCACCTCGATTTTTTTCACAGAGATATTGAGCTCTGAAATTCGTTCATTCAGTGTTGCTTTACGTCCACAGAGACCGTACGGACTATTAGGGACGGGGAGCCCAGAACGGCCACCTCGACTTTCACTCAGCTCCTGAGCTCTGGTTCTTCCAGCTGGCTGGTTGAAGTGTTGCTTTACGTCCACAGAAACCGTAGGTTTATTAGGAACGGGTGCCCAGGACGTCCACCTCGACTTTCACACAGTTCCTGAGCTCCGGTTCTTCCAATTAATGTTACCGTTCAGGTATAGATCGGCTAAACCTCTTTCGTTTCCGCCCCCTCCCCCACCTCCCCCCCCCCCCCCCCCCCAACACACACAAAAACAACAACAAAACGAAAAGAAAAGAAAAGAAAAAAGCCCAACAACAAGTACAACAACAACAATCGATAACAACCCAAAACTAAAAGCCAAGAAGTGCAGCAGCCATCAGGTTCGGATAACTGATCCATCTGTCGCCCTTTAGCTGAAGTCCACCTCTAGAACCTCATCAGTCAGGCTCAGTCGCTGGAACTGGACTTACGACGAAGGCGAGCCGGTCTCACAGCCGGCAGACATCACGCCCCGATAAACCTGACACCTCCCCGCCAGTCGCTTGACCCTCCCTGTACCTTGTGAATTAGAGACTCGTCTGACCGGCCCCTCCCTTGCCCTCGGTGTCGCAGGCGGAAGGTCTAGTGATGGACTCATCGCTTGATCCTCGGCCGTGATTAGAGTTTCTGGACTCCTCGACACGCTTCTCTGCACCCGTCAATGGTCGTTTCACCGTAACGCCTCGCTGGACTAACGCGCGCTTGATCGAGTGATGGATGGGTTTGGTGTCCAAAGGATTCGGTGCGCTTGGCGTTGCCCATTGAGAGAGAGAGATATTTCAGTGGCACTGCCGGTCAGGCTGTTGTGCTGAAACTATCAACCCGCACGTCCACGTCCACGAAAGACCTCTCAAGTACGACGTGCACAAAAATTATGTATTATATACATGCTGTAGTTGCTGTCCGCCGAAAATGACATGTTGTCTCCGTGTGCCCATATCAAGCCTTTTGTGCACTTGTCTCTTGAAGTTAGTTTTGCCAATAATTAGGATTGAGCACGGTCTTCCACTGATACATGAAATACCCCGCGCATTTGCACGCGCGCGCGGGCGTGTGTGTGTGTGTGTGTGTGTGTGTGTGCGTGCGTGTGTGTGTGTGTTATTGTTCTAGTTATTTGTCGTTGCTTCGTTGTTTTCCCAGTGCCAAGAGTCGGCATCGTCGTCTTCACACCCACGCCGCACCTTTTGACAACGATGCATTCCTCATTATGGCCCTGGTACCAAAAAGGTCGATAGAAGACGTCGAGTTCGTTGGTAGGTTACCATCCACACTGGACCACAGTCACTTCAATGTTGCCTGACATCTACAGAGACCTTACAGACTGTTAGGGATGGGGAGCCCAGGACGTCCACCTCGACTTTCACACAGTTCTTGAGCTCTGCATGGTCACTTTGGAGGTGCTCGGTATTTATTGCCTTTCGAGAACACCACCTATTGAGATTGACAACACTATTGAATCAGTCTTGGAGACAAACTTAGTAAAAGTCCAATTCAGAGAGCAGACTACCACTGACTTTGCTTGGAGTTCTCGCTTGCAGCGGCAGAAAGTTACATACTATCCGTTCGAGACGAAAAGGAAAACATTTCTCATTCCTATCTAATCTCCTGTGTCGGATTTGATTTATCAGCTTTAAGAAAAATCAAAGGGCTTTTTATCATAGGCTCTGCCAGAGGTGGGGGCCAGCGTGGGGGCAGTTGACACAGCGGAAGTGTAATCCAATCAGCAGCCTCCATCTCGGCACATCAGTCTTGTCACATCCGCTTTTGCCTCTCTTTGCCAAACAGCGGACGAGCCTGTTCCCTTGCTCTTTGCCAGGACTTGTTCGAGAGAGGAGCAGCCACTATAGACTTTTATTTGTTCCGTTTCGGCTGAGATAGATGTGGCTGTTCTTGAGGTTTAAATTTGGACTGTGTGTGCACAGACGCCGTCTGTCGTTATAGGTAATCATAGGATTGCGTAGGCAGTTATAAAGCACGCGCGTGTACACACACACACACACACAAACACTCACACACACACACACACACACACACACACCACACACACACACACACACACACACACTGTCTCTGTCTGTCTATCTGTTTGTCTGTCTGTCTGACAGAGAGAGAGAGTTTCTGCTGTCTGTCTGTCTGTCTGTCTGTCTGTCTGTCTGTCTCTCTCTCTCTCTCTCTCTCTCTCTCTCTCTCTCTCTCTCTCTCTCTCTCTCTCTCTCATACACACGCACACACACTCACACACACACACCATCACTTCTGCAAACCCTACCTTTTTAGCATATACCCCTCATTCTTTTAATCCTTTTTCATTTACTGCTAAAGCTGAAATAAAAAATCAAGGAAGTACCACCCCATCACCCACACACAGACTAGCCCTCGCGGCCTCAGTCTTCATCTTGTCAGGCCCACTTTGTTCTTGCTGCAAAGGATCCGTCTTGAGCATGTTCCCAGAAGCAAAGGTTTTCCGGGGGAAAAGAGTCTTCTCCAGAAGACCCAACCTCCGTTTAAATGCTTCCCATTGAAAACGGTTGTTTCAGCCGGTCCCCTCTCTGCTTGTTTTCTTCTCAAAACTGGGCGGTACCTTTCTTTTTTCACACAGAGTGGTGTATCTACCTATCTATATCTGTCTCTCTTCCTGTTCAACCCTCCGCCGCCATTCCAGCCCCAACTCCACCCCCCTCCTACCGCCGCCCCGTCCCCCAACCCTTCACCTCCACCCCACCCACCCAGCCCCTGCCGCCCGCGCCCCCGCCCCCGCCCCCGCCCTCCTTTGCACCGTCTGCCCTCCACCCTCCTCTGTGCTTGGTCCCTCCCATCTCGCTGGGAAGCAAGGAGTAAATTACTGTGTGTGATAAGTGTCTTTCATCCCGCCTGTCACTCAAGGGTGCAGGAAATGGTTGCTGGGGCAGGCAGCAGACGCCCCCTATCGGCGTGATGGGGCTCGTGATAAAGCTAAAACCAGGAGGGGGAGGGTATAGGTGGAAAAGGGTTGGGGGGGGGGGGGGGTAGGGTCTGGGTGCCGGAAGAACTCGCGGCCTGATGGTGGTGCTGATAACATGGAAATGTTAATAATTTACCCATTGCCTCGCTTTGATCTTCCGTCTGGGACCTCTGGCTCTGCCCCTCGGCATATTTTTACTGGGGCTTTGCCGGCTCGAATTGGTGGGCTTTTTTTTTCTCCACCCTTTTTGTGTGTGTGTGTCGACAGCCATAACATTTTACTTTGATGCAGCCTTTCTGGGAACAGACTTCTCTGCACAGGGGTTGGAACATTTATCTCCAACAAAGGCATTACAGGATGGAACGCTTATCTCCAATACAGACGTAACGAGGGTTGAACACTGATCTTCAACACACAGATTTATCTATCACAGGGGTAGAACACTTATCTCCAACACAGACACTACAAGGATGGAACACTGATCTCCAACAAAGAGACATCCAAGGGGTGGAACACTGAGTTCCAGTGCAGACATAACAAGGGTTAAACAGTGACCTCCAAAACACAGATATCACAAGGGTGGAACACTGATCTCCAGTACAGATGTAACAAGGGTTGAACACTGATCTCAAACACACAGATATCACAGAGGTGGAACATTGATCTCCAGCACGGACGCCACTAGGATGGAACACTGATCTCCAACAAATAGACACCCCAGGGGTGGAAAAGTGATCCTCAATATAGACATCAGAGAGGCTGGAACATTGATCTCCAACGTAGACATCAGACAGGTTGGAACACTGATCCCCAACACAGACATTAGAGGGGCTGGAACACTGATCCCCAACACAGACATCAGAGAGGCTGGAACACTGATCCCTAACACAGACATCAGAGGGTTTGAACACTGATCCCTAACACAGACATCAGAGGGTTTGAACACTGATCCCCAACACAAACATCAGATGGGCTGGAACTTTGATCCCCAACACAGATATCAGAGGGGCTGGAACACTGATCCCCAACACAGATATCAGAGGGGCTGGAACACTGATCCCCAACACAGACATCAGAGGGGCTGGAACACTGATCCCAACACAAACATCACAGGGGGTGGAACACTGATCGCTAACACAGACACCAGAGGGACTGGAACACATTGGCCTGCCTGTGTGGGCTGGACGCAGAGTATGTGTGTGTTTAGCTTAGCTCAACAAAACACTGGAACTTCCCTGTATTCTGTCGATAAACATTGGACATAAATACGAAGGGGTGCAAAATTAGTTATTCACTCCTTCGCTATCTTCAATTATTCGTAGTCGTCAGATCAGTTTTACATTTCTGACATTTTTATATATATGTTGTTGTTGTTTTTGTTTTTGGGGGGTACAAAATAATCGAATTGAATAAGAAATATCTGAAATTTAAAGCTGATGAATTCAATATTTCAGTACGCTCTATCAGTGTAAAACACAATTCATCAAATCATATGTAAAACTGATCTACTATGAAGATCATTTACGTTGCGAGAGGCTTTGAAGAAAAATGAAGTTAAATAAACCAGAAAGGCACAAAATTGAATGGTAGAATTCTAGGCGGTAGACGATGCATCTAGCTCTAGATAGTAAGTGGATTTTAGGGCCCTATCAGCTGTGCAGGATCACCTCACGACTTCTAGCTCTAGATCTGCACAGCACGTGGGATGGTACGTATATAGATGCTGTCTCTGGAGTGATAAATACAGAGAGCCCAGGAGCTGTGTGAGGGTCGAGCTAGGTGGCCGTCCTGGGTTCCCCGTCAGTAATAGTCCTTATGGTCTGTGGACGTGAAGCAACATTGAACGAACGCGATAAATGCTGTACAATTTGGGTTTTGAGAGAGCAACGAGCTGCACATCATTCTGTAACTACGTAATGGGCGTGACCACAGCTGGTCCGACTGCGCCGTGAGGGGGCCGGTTTCTGGTAAGGATTTTCCACTGCGGGAAAGGTCTTTGGTGGTAGTGCATTATTTGCTGTTCTGTTCGGTCCCACTATGCTCCATTGAGTGCGAGGATAATTTCTCTGTGCGGTCGCAACACACGAATTATTGGCCTATCTTCCATCTTCCTTCCCATTCATCACCGTCCGGCTACAAATTCCTTTTTTGTATTCCCGCCCATCGTGAGCCGGTTTGGCCTAGCGGTAAGCCGTTAGGCTGGTAAGCAGAGGCACCTCGGTTCGAATCTGCTTCGGCTCTCCTTCTCTTCAAAAGTTGTGGTCTGTGGACACTGTCTTGTGACTTTGTCCCTCACAATTATGAAACATTAAAATGGCTCTCTTCCCTGCCCACTTTTATGCAGAAGTCATTCTGGTGGTGACAATGTAGCGATAGGTTTATAATCTTCCTCCCCCAAACCCCCTTCTCCCCATCCCTAAAAAGCCTTGTGGTTTCTGTGGACGTTAAGCACCATGTTTATTTGGTTCCAGCCCAGTCTCTGAGGAAGCACCCATGTAGTAGGAACCAAAGGTTGGACTTTCCGCTTCTTATTTCGGCTCTCGTCGTTATGTTCAAGTGGCGATTATATTAGAAACATTACACACACACACACACACACACACACACACACACACACACACACACACACGTACACACAATACACACACACATACGCACGCACGCACGTACACACACACACACACACACACACACACACACACACACACAGAGAGTTATCTTTAAATGTGATAATGTATTGTAAAAAATGTTTTGAAATACTGTATGTTCCTGACAATCACTGAGATCATTTCCACACCAAGAGGCGGTGCGGACTGATGCGTTCTTCACAGTCAGAGCCAGCAGTTATTACCCTGAAAATGAGAAGTGATTTATTAAAACCTTTGGCGTAGTCTGTGGCGTGTTGTGTTCTCAACAGTCAGAGCCAGCGTTCCACGGTCACAATGAGAATTGTATGTGATCCATCATAACCTTACTATCTCAGTCTTTGACGTGGCGTGTTCTTCCTCGGCAGAGCTAGTTTGTACCATTATAGTAAGAGGTCATCTGTCAAGACTAAATAACAGCGTGTAATAATGGTGTGTTCATGACAGTAAAAGCTAGTTTTCACCTTTAAGAATACGAAGTGATCTATCAGAACCTTACTACACAAGCCTGCGATGTGGTAACGTGTGTTCTTGACATCTAGTGCTTGCTTTCTACCATTGCAATGAAAGGTTATCCATCAAACCTACATGGTCTGAATGGTAGCGAAAGAAACAAAAAAGGAACTGCACACACATATGGATAGACGTTTCAGTTGTTAATAACGCGCAGACATCTTCCAGTTCCTAGAAGGTGAGCATACGCAACAACAACAAAAAGAGAAGAAAGAAAGAAAGACGTTTAGCTTTTATGAGAGTTTGTAGAATCTAAATACCAACGTAAGTAGTCTAGTACTAAACAAAGCAAGCACACACACACACACACACACACACACACACACACACACACACACACACACACAAGCGCGCGCGCTCCCACACACACAGAGAACAAAACAAAACAAAAAATAACTCTCTCTCTCTCTCTCTCTCTCTCTCTCTCTCTCTCTCTCTCTCTCTTCTTTTCTCTCTCTCTCTCTCTCTCTCTCCCACCCCCTAGTCTAGTAGTCTAGTAGTAACCAAGACAGGATCTCAGAAGTTTACTCTTGCTCTGGCCGAATAGCCCCTTGCGGCAGAAGCACGTATATACCCAGTGGCTGCCACCAGTAAATTTCACGGCAATGATACTACCAACTTCATCGTGGCAGCCATGGCACCTCTGGGATTTCGATGACCGATGACTTGATAAATGATGAGACACACGCCTCAGTCCGTCTTGATCCTGCCATCTAATGGGTTGATTTGTGAGGACAGGTATGTCCTGTTGATGCTTTACTCGCAAGCAGGTATTCCATTCCACATTCTCAGGTTCTGTTGGTACTGTGTTGAAAATGACAGGGCTGCAGAAACGTTGGAGGGAACAGTCAGCCAGTTAGGTGACCTCTGCGGGTTCCTCGTTCAATAGCATCTTCAAATTATCATACTTGAACAGAGGCATGCATTTTCCTGACGATTGTTGCAATCCTAACGAAATGTAAGCTGTAATAACCGCTGACACCTGGTTTTGAAGTCGGGATCACTTAACGCGCACAACCGCTTCAAAAAACGTACTAGGACTTTCGTCTACAAGAGACTGGTGAGTCGAAAGCCAATATACTGTGATAAATGTGGTTTACCGACGTGGTAAATGTCAGCAAACCTGATACCGTAAACCAAAACAATTGCTATGGTTCCAGTGCTTCATCGATCAGAAAACAAGCAATGACGGTGGTTTGAGTGCCATTTGGTTCAGAAAACCAGCAATTAATGGCGATGGTATCAGTTACACATACCCCGAAAAAACCAACAATGATGACGGTTTCAGCAATACTTCGACTCAAAAACCAAGCAATGATGACGGTTTGAGTGATGCCTCAAGATGTCATTAAAAATCAATTGATCATTCGGAAAACGTCCAAATTCACTATGGTCTTCACTACCGAAGCAGATTAGTCGGATATGCTGTCATGAATCATCCAGACAATGCATCCAATTGACGACCGGAAAACAGATCCCTATCACACCAGCTGACTCCAACAATCGAAGTCGCAACATCGGCGGTTTTATTATCACGCCAAAATCAACTAGACCGAAAACCGAATCTCAACACCACGAAATACAAAACAAAACAAACAAAAATTTAATGTGCGCGTCCACCTCGACCCGATGGCCCATACAACCATAGACATGCATCTTGATACCTATCAGAACTCAGGAGCTGTGTGAACGTCCAGGTGGCCTTCCTGGGCTCCCCCTACCTAATAAGCTTGATGGTTTCTGTGGACGTAAAGCAAAACCGAAACTGATACGTATCATGCTCGCGGGCTTCTCGTCACTCCGCCATCTTGACCTGGAGGGACAAGGGAGGCAACCCACAGCGAGGCGAAGCAAATGGAGGGACATTCATCAGAGCCACCTCATGGCTCTGGCGATTAAACAAGCCTTGTTCCCCATCGTGATTAATCGCCGCGTTTTGCTGCCTCTGCGTCATGTCAGTAATGACGTGCGGCTGGGTGGGCGGCTTTCTTCTGGCGGGGGGCAAACCGGAAAGGGGAGGTACGATGGGCTGGGATTGTGAACACGATGCGAGTAAACAGTGAACGGTGACGACAGGCCCGCACTCCCCTGGGCCTGCGGTCACTGAGTTTACGATCATTAATTCACTCTGTAAATGAGTCGGTGAATAATGTTACTTCATTATTTTGTTTTATCTAGTCTGCTAATCTGAGTTTAGTTTGCAACGTGTGAGCTTCAGGGAATAGTGGTAAGGTTACCTCGAAGGTGTGTGTGTGTGTCTGTGTGTCTGTGTGCATGACTGTGTCTGTGCATTTAAATCTATGTCGCGGGAGTTAATTTGCGCTCGAAAGACGTCACATTAAAACAACAAAGACCTGAATGGCCTACGGGTAACGCTCACCTGGCATGCGAGTAAAGTACAAAGTACAAAAATAACCAAAGTATCTGGGCATCTTGTATCTTCGGCGATGTCGTCGAAATATTATATGTAAATTTAGGCGCTTGGGGCTGTGACATGTCAGGTGCGCTAAGTGCCCATTATCATTATTATTATTATTTAACTTTCGAAGATGCGCCCGGTCTGCCCATCGGTTTATTGGTTCTTCTGTTCACTGTGTCCATTGGTTAAGTAAATATGGTGCTTAACGTCCACAGAAACCATAAAGCTTATTAGGGAGGGGAGAAGGGGGGGAAGGGGGTATGGAGGTGGGGGAAGAGGGAGATTATATACCTATGGCTACAGTGTCACCACCAGAATGATTCCGGCATTAAGATGGGCAGCGATGAGAGCCATTTTAATGTTTCAGTAGGTGTGATGGACAAAGTCACAAGACAATGTCCACAAATCACCTTTTTGAAGATAAAGGAGAGCCGAAGCGGTATCGAACCGAGGTCCTTCCGCTTACCAGCCTAACGCCTTACCGCTAGGCCAAACCGGCTCACATCCATTGGTTGAAGTTCAATGCTGCTTTACGTCCTCAGTAACCATAAGGACTATTAGGGGCAGGGAGCCCACGGCGGTCACTTTCATCATAGTTCAGGAGATGTGTGAGAGTCGAGGTGGCCGTCCTGGGCTGTCCGTCCTAACGAGCCTCATGGTTTCCGTGGACGTAAAGCAATATTGAACCATGCTCTCGCATTGGTCTCAGCTTGTTCCTAATATGTCAATCGACACTCGAGGACATTAAGCATCACCTGAAGAAGAAGAAGAAGAAGACGGCCACCTCAGTTTTCACACAGCTTCTGAGCTCTGTGTCCATTGGCTCAGTCCTGAGTTTCTCGAACTGCCCTGTGCTCCATTGAACTTGTGGTTCAATGCTGTGCCCTACTAGTGTCACTGATTAACGTTGCTTCGCGAAATGTTTTGACCAACTGCCACCGAGATTAATTAGCATAGCTATAGGTGTGCTTCAATGACTAATAATATTGCTTCATCAAACGTTTGTTCTATACGAACTTCGGGAAAATAGACTCATATCAATTTTGACTTCATGTGATGAAAAATGTATCCACGATGGAGAGTGTTTTAAACCAAGTGACTGCATTCTTGTTATAAAACGTGGTGGGGGACGAGGTGGGAAGGGAGGAGGAGGTATGGAACTGGGAGGGTGGTCATGATGGATGCAAACCGTGAAGTAAATAAGACAGGAGTCTAACGTTAAAACTATGTATAATATACATCAAGATCATGCACATAGTTTGAAAGTTACATTACCTGTCTTTTTATTTGTTGTTGCTTTGTTTAATGTTTTAGTAACATCCTAGGCAGTGACTGTGTCCACCTTTTATTAATTAAACACACATTTCTGCAGGACTTGCAACGCTCTGACAGAGCCCGGTTCCTTGACAGGAAGAAGAAGAAACCATCTGGAGACTTGTCACATTCCTGAGCTCTGCATTTTGGGCTCTACACACACACACTCTCTCTCTCTCTCTCTCTCTCTCTCTCTCTCTCTCTCTCTCTCTCTCTCTCTCTCTCTCTCTCACCACACACACACACACACACACACACACACACACACAACGCAACATGCCAGAAGTTAAGAAGTTATGAGATCGTTGCCTCACATCTACAAAAACGCCTAGTGTGGTTCAAATCGTATTATCGGGCAACAAAAGCGAGAAACTGAAATCGCAGCCGGCTGCGAGACAACCCAAAACGAAAGCGACATTCGCGCTAAAAAACAAAAACAAAAAACCACGATAACAGCGACTCTTCCTCATTACCATACTCCCTCATCCTTCCCTCGTTTGTCTCGAAACGTTTTCCTGCAAACAGGGAAACTGCTGCAGACAGATTGTAATAACATTGCAGCCCCGGCATCCTCTGACCGAAAAATCATGCGTTTATTCCTAGCTTTGTCACCACCGCCATGACAGATCAAAGGTAGCAGTGTTGGGAGGGGTAACAGTCGAAATGAGTGAGTTGCGTGCACTGTGCAGACCGGACTGGTGTAAAGTAGCCATTAGCTTGTTCTTATCAGCCATGTCCTGGGCCTGTGGACATGTTTACACAGTGGAAGATGGTCCTGCGGACGGACGGAGAGTGTCAAACACATCACTGTTTGGATCAGCCTCGCTGATAAGGGAGGCCGGGGGCGGTTAAGGCCCGAGAACAAAGGCAGCCTGTGCCCATCAGGGGCGGGACTGGAACAATAAAATGGCTTTAGTCATAGCGCGATAAAACCTCCTCCTGATCCCTTGATAGGCTGCGGGTAACCTTTCAACGCCACGAATTATGCGAAAACCCCCAGAACAGAGTTTACTCGAATTACGCCATGAAATAATTACCAGCTGTCGGAAAGAAAAAAAAAGAAAAGAAAAAAAGGAGAAATATTTCGATGCAGTTGATAGTGGTGACTGGTGTGATCTTTCCTCCATTTCAATTTATGGATTGATTTTTGTCGTCTTTCCTCCATTTCATTGCATGCGTTGACTTTCGTCATCGACTTGTGACAGAGGATTTCCATACAGAATCTCTCCGTTGTTTAGCATCCTTCTACCTAACCCAGGCTTGAGCGTGGCTTGCGGAATGTGCATGAGTACATGCTTCGGAAGTGAGTGTTGCCTGTCCGCGAAAGTACGGTTGACAGGGATCAGTTGTTGATGAACTCATCGTGCGACTTTCGGGTCGTCGAGGAAAGTGTCCCTCTGTCATAACAGACCCTTTGGCAACCAATAGCGGCCATAGGAAACAAAAACAATAGTCGGTGTCTCTTTAAAGGTTGACCCCTAAGAGCTCAGGACCTCATAGCTCATAGTTCAGGAGCTGTGTGAGAGTCGAGGTGGCCGTCCTGGGCTGTCCGTCCTGGGCTGTCCGTCCTAACGAGCCTTTTGGTTTCCGTGGACGTAAAGCTATACTGAACCATGCTTCGGCATT
The DNA here is from genome assembly GCA_018857735.1 of Alviniconcha marisindica. NCBI lineage: Eukaryota > Metazoa > Mollusca > Gastropoda > Provannidae > Alviniconcha > Alviniconcha marisindica. The sequence continues at coordinate 1,280,476 of JABMCL010003456.1, read as the reverse complement.
GGTCTCAGCTTGTCCCTAATATGTCAACTGACATCTGAGGACATTAAGCAACACTACCTACCTAGCTCAGGACCTGTGTGAACAGGGAGGTGGGTCTGAACTCTCATTCCCTACTCCATTCTTCCCACGGTCCCTAGTAAGCGATGCGGTTTCTGTGGACGTAAAGCACCACGAAAGAAGAAAGAAGAAGCTTTGTTCGTTCCCATCACAATTAATGAAACATTAATATGGCTAAAGCCCCTGCCCATCTTAATGCATAATCATCCTCATGGTGATAATGTAGTGTTAGGTATAGTTCCCCTTCCCCCACCTCCTAAGGTCTCTGCCCACGTCAGTACCTTTTCGGAGACAACTCGGCGATAAACAAATCTAACAACAAAACTTTTAAACACACAATACAACGATCATGGCTGACGAAGAATGATCAAGAACAAATTTCGTGTATATTTCCATCAACCTAAATTGCAAGACAAAACAACAGTTGCCGGCCGTGTCAGCTAAAGAAGTGACAGCCATCGACCACAAGGCATAACTAATTACAACCAAAGCTTCAACATCGTTTCGAACAAAAACACTGACACAACTATTCATTGTACATGTATCAGATAAAAAAGATTCCTTTCTCTCTGAGTACTTTTATTTATTTATTTTATTTTATTTGTTTATTGTTTGACTCTATCAGAGTAGACGCCGCAATGCATGTATCATGTCACTGTATCCCTCTTCGTCATTTCTTCTGATTGTTTTCCTGAGAAACTTTATGAAGAAACGGTGCTATCAATTTGTTATTCTATAATGTCAAATGGGAATGTCGACCTCAAAAGCAGGTAATAAATCCAAACGAATGTCTCGGAATGGCCAGGTCGATCAAAGACGCTCAGAATTTACAGGGATTCCACGTGTTTTCGTGGTTACTACCAATATCGTCCTTGTGCGCCCGACTGAGAAAGGGTCGATATCGGAACATCAAAACAGCATGCAGTCAGCCAGCTTCAGCACCCAGCCGCCCATGCCAGCAACCAGTTCGTTACTGACATGAAAGGTGCACGCCGGCACAGCACACGCAACACTCGCATCGGTAAGCAGGCTCCGTGTGCGACGAGTCGTCAGTGATGTGCACTGCGGCCTGAACGAGCTTTGTAAAAAGCATGGGACTAAAAAGGCGGTGATTGATGAGCGAACGCTGCAACGTCACCTGGGCATTGTGCCCCTTCGCAAAGCACTCGCTGCACCACTGCGTTGCATTCAACCACCACATCCACTTATTGTCATGGAAAAACTAACCACCCCGACTCCTCCTTTAGCAGCCTTGAAACAAGCCACTCAGGAAAACGGCGCCGGGTATTGCGAAGCTAAAGGCTTCACTCGCCCTTCTGTTGTTGATTTTTTATTTCCCCATCTCCCTCTCTTCCTGGCTTTTCTCTTCCCCTTGATTGGCGCCTCTCTGGGCTGTCAGCACTAATTTGCACGTGCTGCACGAGGCTATTTCTCGCGGCCGTCACCCGGGACGGGATGATTTATGCCCTGTCAATTTCCAACATCGTTTTTATGAGTGATTGGTGCGCTGGGTTGGAGTGGTAGATAATAGGGGTCGCGGGGCCACCTGGCTGTGGTGACAGTTGAGATGTCGTACATTAGGTGACGGGCTGTCCAAATGGTCGTTGTCGTCATAATGAAGAAGACGAAGGTGTGGTGGCAGCTGCGCTAAAGGCATAGTTATTATAGTGGTTCGCAAAGAATGAAACAGACGACATGACTTTGGGTAACCTAATGCACATTGTAGGAGGCAGAAGTTGTTTCCCCTAATACGAAGACTGACAATAACAGCCGGCATTGTGTGACTGATAAAATCCTAAGCAAGAGACTTCGTTCCCGAAACCGATCCCACGCATGACATTGTTCCCGTAACTAGTCAGCGATGGATGCTGTTACTGCAGCCACTTTGCCTGGCCTTGATGAGAGATTTGGCTCCTTCGATGGTTGTTGACCTCTCTCCTTCTGCTCGATCTTCGCTTGTGCGTTCTTTGGCCAGCATGTCCTCTGTCTTCTTACCAAGCTAGCTGCAGAGGGAAATAAGTCAAAGATTTTTGCCTAGCGATAAACAGTCTTTGAATAAGGTACCACCACTACAAAGCGACTGTGTGGGCTCTTTCTGCCAAGCGAAGTCAAGGCAGATGACATATCGTTCAGTTCGGCATCTTTTTGCAATCTGTGGGGTCTGCATCAGGAAAAACGACACTGCTGGAGACAACAGTGATGCGCTCTGCGTGGTTGCTTCTGTCCTGATGACGTCCGCGGCCTGATGTTGATGGAGTACAGACTTAGCAGCGAGAGAGATGGGTTTTTTTTCTGCTTTTTCATGGATAGTTTATGTATTCTCTGGCGCCACCATTTTTGACGGCATCTCTAGCAGAGATCGACGGTGTATTTAATGCGATTCCAGTTTTCTGGAAGATATCAGAGCTCAGGAGCTGTGTGGAAGTCGAGGTGGTCGTCCTGGGCTCCCCGTCCCTAATAAGCCTGATGGTTTCTGTGGACGTAAAGCAACACTGAACAGAGCTTGAAGATCGCTATTGTGTATGTGTTTCACGATGAAAGCCTTCTCATACCGACTGCTTGAACGCTGAATTGTGGCAGTGCAATGCTGACTTCTGACCATGGTGGATTCTCGCAATACTGAAGGCGGGGGGTGGGGTGGGGGTGGGGGTGAGGGGTGTCTTTAACTGGTATGCGGTCCTTGATGTCCTGATCTGTCGATCCTTTCAAGAGTCCTGGACTGGTACATGAAACTTTGACATTTAAGTCTCTCCTATTTTTGGTTGGGACGTTCTGGAAACATGGTATGAATAAGAATGCGCCACCTCCAGTAACTAAATGATACCGTTTAGAGGAACTAACCTTTTCCAACATGTAGAAGAAATGAAAATGAAATTCTGAAATTAAGGACTATTCAAGTTCAATGTTTCTCTACATCCA
>JABMCL010003456.1:1270000-1272500 GCA_018857735.1 Alviniconcha marisindica | reverse complement strand
CACCGCACAGGGAAGACATGTTTTTCGTGTCCTCAGTGGAACCACCGCACAGGGAAGACAAGGGGCGAGCCACGCGCGGTGCTGTCGCCGTCTCCAGATGACTCAGGGTCTGAAAAATGCCCTCCTCCCGATTCCCTGACAGCTGATTTGTTTGGCTCCGCGCGGCTCGGGCGCAATTACAGTGAAGATGTTGCGCGGAAGTGAACGCTGACAATAAAGCATCACACATTAGTCAACTAGTGTCTCCGACGCTCCGGTGGCCGGGAAATGGAAAGGGGTTCATCCTTGACGTTGAGATTTATCGACATTACTCTTTCGCAAACAGGCCCGCCACTGGAAAAGAAAATGGGCTCATCCACGACTCATCGAGATTTATCGAAATGCGCTCTTCACATCTTGCAAAAATCTAGACTTCTTCTCAGTCGCTGAAAACTAAGGCTGGTTCCTTCTATTGCCACTGGGATTTATGGATATTACTCTTTACTCCTACTCCTACCCCCGCTCCCCTCCTCCTCACCCCCCACCCAGGAAAAAAGAAGGTGGAAATGAAGCCCCGACGACCGTAGATGACTCGAAACGTCTCGTCGCAATGTGAAGGATACAAACGCTTGACACTCATAAACGGGCTTGTCGCTGCTAGTTAATTTTTTAAAGGTTAGAAAGAACTCTAATTTAATATTACAGTATAATGAAACGGTTCTTTCTTGACTGCGATTATGGACATTAACTTCCAACCCCCCCCCCACCCCCCCCCCCCCCCCCCCCCCCCCCTTCCTTCCTCTCTTCTCCCAGTAAATTGAAATGTCTAGTAAAGTTGGTTGCTTGCATTCTACTTATTGCTTCTGTCGTGTCGGTTTCATATGTGTCTGACGTGTGACTTGGCTTTTACTGAGCCGACCTGGTATTTCTCTGTAAATTTACTGCCCAGTATTTCTTTAGACCTGATTTACTAACACCAACACATAGCATGTCTGACTCAGAGTCAGACGGGTGCAGTCTCATTCCTCTGGAGTCACCCAAGGAATTTAACAATAGTAATGTGTACATAACTTTTCCAGGGGTTTTACATTACCCTTTGTTTAGCTAGTTTATATAATATTTTATTCCGCTAACTACCAGAATCAGGTGGTGCTCAACCAGACTTGACCCCAATACCTCTAGATGGGAATGTATCTCATATTTTACTTCATAAATTCTATATCTATATCCCTTCACAGTTTGCAGTCCCAGTTTGCAATGTGTGTGTGTAAATATATATGTGTGTGGTAGTGTGTGTGTGTGTGTGTGTGTGTGTGTGTGTGTGTGTGTGTGTGTGTGTGTGTGTGTGTGTGTGTGTGTGTGTGTGTGTGTGTGTGTGTGTATGTATGTGTGTGTGTGCGTGTGTGTGTGCTATCCGTTTACTATGAACAGACATAAAATAAAACATTGGTTGATTCAGTGATTGATTCTGGTGAGATGTAAAATGGGGATAGGTGAAGATTAACATGGGATAGGTGAAGATTAACATGGAATAGGTGAAGATGGGATAGGTGAAGATGGGATAGGTAAAGATTAACATGGGGTAGGTGAAGATTAAGGGTCTAGGGCATCAAAGAGTCCATCCTTGACTTAGGCCGGGGTTCTTCATTAGGACTAACCATCTTTCAACTCAACGGGCCGGCCATGCCAATCCTTTTTGGCTTGCCTATTGCTTTGACAGACTTGTTTTCTGTCTTTCTGTGTTGATGCCGAGTATGGAAGGCAACATTTCTTTGTAGCAAAGGCCTCGGATAGTAGTCCGTGCAGACTGACAAAAGCAGGCGCCCCGGCACTGGTCAAAAGCAGACAAGACAAAACACGTCCTGTTCCACCAAGATGCAGATTGTGGTCATTGTCCGGCCAATGTCCAGCAGGATCAAGGTGTCTTCTGCACGTGTAGGCTGTCGGGAGCTGGACATTGTCCATCCATGGATTTGAAATTCTGATTTGGGAGACGCTGTCTGCACAGGTATCTGATGAAAAGCGGCTTTTTGTGTGGTGTTTTTTTCTTCCCTTTCGGGTGGTTGGGGTGTGGGGGGGGGGGGGGGGGGGGGGGGGGGGGGGGGGGGGGGGGGGGGGCTTAATGAACTAGTCCACACAGAGGTGAGGTGACAACGGTCTCTTGCAGACTTTGTTATTTAGGTCCAACGTTGATTGCATGCTATGATCTAGATATTGGGTCATTCAGGCGTTTACCATGTGTGCTTTTTCTTACAGCGTTATGACCATGCAGTCCAGAAGCCACATGGCTGGTGCATGTACGTACCATACGTCAGTATTGCTTAACATGTCAGTATTTGATGACTGTCGTAAATGAAAAATAAATAATAAATAGCGTTATTTTGGACCTTGTGTGTGTTTGGATCGTACCGTAAATGATCAGCGTATTACTGACTGTTTGTTTTCTTTCGTTTTGTTCTGATTCTTAAAACCTCACCGTCAGACATTCAGAGTATGCAAAAACAGCAGCTAAAAAGCATAC
>JABMCL010003456.1:1260000-1262500 GCA_018857735.1 Alviniconcha marisindica | reverse complement strand
TTCACCCTACCATCTTCGCCATTTTACTTTCTCCTTTGTGAGCCAGGCTTGTCAAAGACACCGAACCGATTCAGGATCTCTCTTGACGTAACTCGGATGCAGGGATAAAAAGAATTTCAAGCTTCCTCAGGCATCATGGAAGGTGAGCCGGTTTGGTCTAGCTGTAAGACGTTAGGCTAGTAAACAAAAGGACCTCGGTTCGATTCCTCTTCGGCTCTCCTCTCTCTTCAAAGGTTGTGGTCTGTGGACACTGTCTTGTGACTTTATCCTTCACAATTAATGATACATTAAAGTGGCTCTCATTGCTGTCCATCTTGACGCAGGAGTAATTCTGGTGGTGACAGTTTAGCATTAGGTATAGTCTCCATCTCCCCCCCCCCCCCCCCCCCCGCGCCCACCTCCTGGGATCTCGGTACCCGCTAGTACCTCTTGGGAGACAATTCGGCCTTAAATAAGTTTAACCAACCAACCAACCAACCAACCAAGCATCACAGAAGAGGAAAAGCCAAGAATAAGAAAGTCGCTTTCATGATCTAAGTGTTTTTCATTTGTCTGAGGACGGTTTCGACGCGATGTGAATTAAACCGACTGGAAAATGAATAAATGCACACACGAAAGCAGGAGCCGATTTGTTCGACGCCGTCATACAAGCCGCTACTCCTTTCCATAGCCAAATCCTTCTTCTTCTTTTTCCTTCTTTTCGTCCTGCATAAGATTAACATTCTCTGCTTTATAATTGAAATTCCCACGTGCACTCCCGAGAGACATACAAACAAAGCCGGCTTGTGTTTTTGTGACGCTGCTGATGAGGCCAAACAGCAGATCTCAATACAAGCCTTGAACATGATATTTTCAGCCGTGTTCGTCTATAATTATAGACAGAACAACTGAGATGTTGGGGGGGGGGGGGGGGGGGCATTTGAGGTGCCACCACGCAGACCCTAGAGTCAGGAAGATTTGCTTATATCTGTTGGTATCGTGGAGTCCGCAAAAAGACAGAGAGATAGAGCAAACGAACAAAATCATATTTACGATGGTACTGGAATAAGTAACAGTCAATACAGAGACAGACAGAGACAGAGAGACAAGTGCTATTAAATTGGAAGTTAATTTTATATCGAGTCTAAATTCACTTTTCAAGTATTGAGGATGAAAAAAAAAATGGAAAAAAAAAGAAACCCAAAGAAGCTAACATTAAAAGAAGAAGAAAAACGCACGGCAGGGCTCACTCACGTTGCCAGTCAAGATACCATCATTGTTCTTTTGAAACCCCATGAGACGGATACATTTGCTAGCGGAGATACAATCGTTTCCCTCTGTAACAGTACCGGATAAGCATTTATTCAGAACAAGCAAAGAGAAGTGCCGAGTGCATGGAACCACCCCCCGCAGGAGCGATGGGGGTTCCAGAAACAGGAAGAGAACGCCGGAGGGTCTCCGACCAAAGCCTGGGCGGAGGTTCTGGAAAGACTGATTGGAAATTGTTCCCCCGTGAAAACCGTTCTTCCAGCTGATTTGTCTTTGCCTACAGTGACGGATGGTCTGCCAGAAGGAGCTCTGAAGGCTTTGTTGTCCGCTGCCTTGTTGCGTGCTTACAGGCAAGAGAGGTCGCTGGGACGTCATCCATTTCTACCGGCCAGGCGTGACTATCCCCACCCCCACCCCCCACCCCCCACTCAACACCACTCTCTCGCTCTACGTTGGTTGAGTGTTGCTTTACGTCCACAGAAACCGCAGGCTTATTAGGGACGGGAGCCCAGGACGGCCACCTCGACTTTCACACAGCTCCTGAGCTCTGAGTCTCTCGCTCCACCCACCTTTAACCTTTAACGCCCTAAATATTGTCACAGAGGTTTCTGTCTCGTCCGGCGATGAAGTCTGATGATGTGGTATTTGGATGAAATGACAAGTGTCATACAGCAGAAATAAAAGTGGTACACGCTCTCACTGGTGTACACGGTCTCAGTGGTTTGCGTTGATCAGGAAAAGAGGACAGTCAGAATATGATACCGATACAAATCAATGTGTAATTTCGTGCAGCATAGTTATTGTAACCCTCCTCCTCCCCCCCCCCCCCCCCCCCCCCCCCCCCCCCAATCTAAATAAAAAGTAATTTATTCCGCCTGTGCAGTTTCCTTCTTCTTCTTTTTTTCTTTCTTTTTTCTTTTTGGGGGGGGGGGGGGGGGGGGGTAAGAATTTCAAGGAAACGCTCAATCAGTTTGTATGCTTGTCGTTTCTCCATTCTTATCATATGAAATGTTGGGAGAACAGGCACCTCATACACGCTTAAGTGAGTTTGTGATAATAGCGTGCTCGCAGGGTTTCACCCAAGCAACTCGACGTCAAACTCACTGCTGATCCCAAAGACATGAGAGAGAATTATTTGGGTGTTTCGAGCGTTGAAAGAAAAACAGTCCAGCAAAAACTTGCTTCTATGTCCGGCCCCCTTCTCCTCCTTCCCACCATCTCCACCAACGTCAGTCCATCGTGCATGCTGTTC
>JABMCL010003456.1:1230000-1252500 GCA_018857735.1 Alviniconcha marisindica | reverse complement strand
TTAGTTTTTGTATTTTAGCGTCCCGTCAACCGCATAGGGCCATCTCAGGACGAATCACACGTTCAAAATTGTTTCACACCCTTTCAAAACACGTCACTAAATCACAAGTTTGTCTAAATCACAGTCGCGACGTCAAAAACCAACCAGTCATCTATCTATCAATACACAAGAACACATGTTTCGGTACCTATTTGTATTATGTAGGCACTCTCCACGAGTAGTAGTAACTTGGTGTTTTACTCCCAGTCAGCCAATGCGGTTATATCAGGGCGACTCTCCACGGGAACCTGCTTCATAGTTCAGGAGCTGTGTGAGTCGATTTGGCCGTCCTGGGCTGTCCGTCCTAACGAGCCTTATGGCTTCCGTGGACGTAAAGCAACATTGAACCATGCTTCGGCATTGGTCTCAGCTTGTCCCTAATATGTCAACCGACGTCCGAGGACATTAAGCAACACAACCCAACCCAACCGGGAACCTGCTTAAATCGCTTGTGGCTATGATTATGAGCAGGGTGACCCATTTTATTCCGCGGGCACACACGAGAAAGTGCGTTAGCCAAAACTAACACAGTTAAAAAGCAGGGAGAGGGTGTAGAAAAATGAAGGTGAATGGACCGGGAAGGTAGAAATTAGGACAAGGAAGAAATTCCTGGCAGTAAGCGAAACATGTTTGGCTATATTCTGACCTATTCCAGGCTTTAAAGGTATAACACTTGTCAGCTCTGAGTTCTCAACAGAGAGAAGGGGTGGGGGAGGGGTGGGGGTGGGGGGGGGGGGGGTCTTAATATGTGCACCCGCAATACCTCACTGTGGGGTTCTAAGAACATCTATGTCAAACAATTAAGTCGGCTGACCTCCACGACTATCTTCGCCAACTTATTGCTAAGTAACTCAGATTTCATTCCTAGCATTGTTTGTTAGTGTATTTATTCTCTGATTGCTGTTTGCTCGAAACATATGAGCCTGTTTTGTTGTTGTTTGTTTTCTTCTTCTTTTTCTTCTAGTTAATACAAGCGTTCTTTTGTTTGTTTGTTAACCTCTTGCGTATTTCGACCTAATTAAGTTGATGCAAAATTCCACTGTTACTATTTCGAAGTGACTCGTTTGCAGTCTCGATTGACCTTTCTTTCTTTCTTACCTTCTTTCTTTCTTCTTCTTCTTCTTCGTCTCCCCCTCCCCTCCCCATCGTGCCTTACGTCCACAGAAACCATATGGCTTATTAGGGATGGGGGACGAAAGGGATAGGAAATGAGAGCCCAGGCCCACCTCCCTGTTCACACAGCCCCCGAGCTCTGATGACAGACCTTTCTTAATGATGATATAGTGCTTAATGTCCTCGGATGTCAGGTTGACATATTAGGGACAAACTGTGACCATTGTGTGTGCATGGTTCAATGTTGCTTTTACGTCCACAGAAACCATAAGGCTCATTAGGACGGGAAGCCCAGGACGGCCACCGCGACTTCCACACAGCTCCTGAACACTGAGAGACCTTAGATAGGTAGTGTTGCTTAATGTCCTCAGATGTCAGTTGACATATTAGGGACAAGCTGAGACCAATGCCGAAGCATGGTTCAATATAGCTTTACGTCCACGGAAACCAGAAGGCTCGTTAGGACGGACAGCCCAGGACGGCCACCTCGATTCTCACACAGCTCCTGAACTATGTGAGAGACCTTTCTTGGTTGTTTCCCGTTTTAGATCGCATCATCAAAGCTCTTGAGATGAATGCGCTCTCCACGCCGATGACTGGTGGCGACATCCTGCGGTGGCAGTCACGATGAAAAGGTACACGTGGTCTGTAGCCTATCATATATGCAAGCTGACATTCGCGTGGAGCACATCAAAGCCATCGTAAATTACCACAGAACACAATGGCAACAACCGCTGTCAGGAAGATAGTTTACTGTCCGCAACGAACTGCCTTTTGTGTCGTTTATTTGGAAACGCGATAATAGCGTGGAAGCAGCTTACACACACATTGGTGAATAAATAAGGTGATATTGACGGCAGGTTTCGGAATGGGGTTTCACCGTCTGGTGGGTATGAGGCTGTAAGTCATAAACCGAACCACACTGCGAGCATCGCTTTCCGCCACCTTCCTCCAAACTGCCACATTTGGTTACGCCACTGAACGGGCACTTTTTATTTCCGTGCGGCTGTCCACTGACGCTGTCAGCGCCCTCCGGAAGGTTTGGGTAATGTGACTGTGGAAACAACATAGCGTCCATGCACACACGTAAACATGTGGCGCTTCCGACCCGGGTAAAAAGAGAAGAAAAAAAAGTGGGGAAAAAGGAGTTCTGTCTCGATTCAAACGATTTTGGTTCATTCGTGCTGCTGTAACTGCCCCTGCCCCAAGTGTGTTGGTGGGCACGGTGGCTATGTCGTTGTCTTCTCACGTACGTGCCAGCTTCTTCTTCTTCTTCTTCGGCCTCCAGGATTTGTCCTCAGACGTTTAGTCTGGTGGTACTGATGAAGTTGGTTGCCTGCAGCAGGTCCCCTTCGGAGCCACAGAGCTTTGTCTGCAAGCGTGGCTCCTTGGGTCAAGTGCTGTGTCCGTGCTTCTTTGCATAGGGGGCAGGACTGCAGAACATGTCCTGGGAGGTTTGGGCATAGACCTACGTAGTACATGTTAGTCCCTGGTTTGGGGCCTGCGTCCCATGGACAATTGACTGTGTGTAACATACGAAGGCAACGGTCGGCAAAGTGTGCCAATTTTTGCAAAGTGGGTGTCGTTTATCGAATTAAATCAAATCAAATAAATCTTTATTGTTCATCAGTATACAAAGCATAAAAAAAATGAAACAAAATCTTTGACACGTGCGCTCAAGAAGCTACATTTAAAATACATAAATAAAGTAAATACGTAAAATATTCTCTCTCTCTCTCTCTCTCTCTCTCTCTCTCTCTCTCTCTCTCTCTCCTCCTCTCGCCAGCCCCGGTTTCCTCCCCAGACATACACCCGTACACACATATATATGTTTACCAGATACACAATGTAGTTCTCTCCCATTTGGCTGACTTTCGTGCAAATATAAATTATGTTTTTGTTTTGTTTTGTTGTTGTTGTTGTTGTTGTTGTTTTTGATTGTTTTTTGTGTTCTGCAAAGCCAAACGTCTATTTGTTGTTGTTATTTTTAATTTTTATTTGAAGGGGACTTTGATTTCCTTTTCTGTCTTTTTTAGTTTATGTTTGTTTTGAAATCTTTATTTCTGATTTCCAAAGAACGTTCCGTGATCACTCATTAATTTACATCAGCCATAGACTGTGTTGGTTACATCTGTCTGTGGCTGCTATGTTTGCAACAACAGCGCGAACAAAAACAAAATCAATAACGAAAAAACATCAACAAACTACCTGTATGTATCGACAAACACGTGGCACTGGCTGAAAGCAGCGACTGGTCCAGAAGGACGTATCTCGATGGTATTCGAAATACTTAGTGCTCCAGAGTTTGATCTAGGAACAAGGAAGTTGTGCAGGGCTTTCTGATATACACAAATACTTTTTATGTCATCTGCGGTGTGTGGCGCCGATCAGCGGAAGCGCTTTGTTACTTTGGTTGCCTTCACGAATGTTCGTGATATGATTTAACTTTAGAACTGAAAGGCGGACAGACGACTGCGCCTCTGCCTGGATAGCTGTATTTGATTCCAATTCCATAGCTCTTAAACCCTCCCTAATAAGCCATACGGTTTCTGTGGACGTAAAGCACCATGGTTACTACTTACTGGCTCTTTGTAAATCGTTTTAAGAGAATGACTGACACAGGCACAGGCAGCTGACTACTCTACTGATACTGCGAAGAAAAGAAAAAAACAGAAAAAGGCTTTAATATACGTACTTCTGTTACTTCTTCCACTGGCTTGCAGTGCAGCTGATGGTTACTGATACCCACCAGTGCGGGGCCATCCAGCAGATGCTGTTGTTACATTTTTAACAGATTTGTTTTGAGCCCATGGGGGACGGGGGCGTTTAGATTATATCACACCGGAAACTCGGCACTGTTGATTGTCATCACAAGGCTAATTGATTAGCGGTGTGAGTCATCGTCATTTTTGGGGACAAAGCATGCGTGCGTGCGTGCGTGCGTGCGTGGGTGCGTGTGTGTGTGTGTGTGTGTGTGTGTGTGTGTGTGTGTGTGTGTGTGTGTGTGTGTGTGTGTGTGTGTGTGTGTGTGAGAGAGAGAGAGGAAAGTGATGGGGGAGGGGGGGGGGGGGGGGGGGGGGGGGGGGCACAGTCGTAAGGCTTATTGTAGGGTACCCGTAATGCTGTGTTACACATTCCATTCTCATCACAAGAATAACTGCAGGGTGCAACGGGGAGAGCCTCTCTCTCTCTCTCTCTCTCTCTCTCTCTCTCTCTCTCTCTCTCTCTCTCTCTCTCTCTCAAAGTATATGTGTGTGTGAGGGGGGGGGGGGGGGTCTAACAGGGATGCCCATAAACCGGCACAACCTCATTTGACTAAAGCAACAGATGCGTCGCTGAAAACCCATTCTCGACGAGATTTGAAACAATCCACAGATAATTCTTCCGTCGTCGTTTGCTTGTAATATAACCGCCTGTTTGTCCATTTTTTACTTGGTGAACAATGCGGCTACTGCTGAAAATTCGCTTTTATTTTGTCTTCAGTCACGATTAAAAACGTTGAAATCAAAAATTCTGTGCATTTTGATCTTTTGCATCAGCCATGGTTGTTGTTTTCTTTTTTCTCTCCAATATACTTGTTTGCCTGTTTTAAAGCAGTGCCTGCACGGATAAACGTGTTCAGGGCTGGCTAAAAACAAAAAACAAACAAAAAACGTGTTTAGAATCGATTTCCTTTCCTTTCCGTCACAGCAGTGTCGGTACTTCAAACAGCAGTGTCTGTACTTCAAACAGCCGTGTCGGTACTTCAAACAGTTTCTACGCTGTGACAGCTCGTAAAAGTGGAAGTGTTGAATTTAAATGTCACTTCTCGGGTTCAGAGGCATGCATTCTCTGCTGTCTGTCTGGGCCCTCGGCGACGGTGATGAAGAGAGCTGCCTCTCTTGTTCAAGCAGCTCATTTTACATCCCTGGGCCGTGCACACACGAGCTCTCTTTCGAGCTGCTACACTCACATGTCCCATGGGTTCTAAAGGTCTCACAGGAACAGGGACCCACATTTTCACTTTTGTCCGCCTCCAGATTCAGCAACAGGCACATGGAACGGTCAGGTTGTTTGCTTTTCGTGCCTGTGTGAGAGAGAGAGAGAGAGAGAGAGAGAGAGAGGGGGGGGGGAGGGGGAGAGAGAAAGAAGGGGAGAGAGGGAGGGAGAGAGAGAGAGAGCACACACACACACACACACACACACACACACACACACACACACACACACTAAGGCGTGGCATACATAATACATCGTGAGACAGGAGGAGAGTAAAAATCATCGAATTACAGCAGAGCATCAGTTTCACTGAGTTCTTGCAATTCAGCAGTAATATACCACCGCTACTAGTAATTCCTCGCTGCATTAAACCGGCTTTCATCCACACCACCAAAATCACATTTTCTTGCACAATATCGTGGCATGAGCAAAAATCATTAAGTTCATTCTTGAATTCTAACGTCCCATCAGCTTCACAGGGGCGTCTCAGGACGAAGCAAAGTGGTTATTAACCCCTTCACTGCCCCAGTCTGTAAACTTTCCGGCCTGAAAAGTGCACACATATACGCCTGCAAACAGTATATTTGATGGTCCTATAACAAACCTACTTTCGATACTGTGCATTTTTGTAGAACTCCTTTCACGTGCTCACCCGATGGGGGGGGGGGGGGGGGGGGGGGGGGGAGGCCTCAATGATTTTAAATTTGGCATTTTTATTGGTCGTTTTCAGTATGGCAGTGAAAGGGTTCAACCTGTTTAACGCCGAGTTGTTTCCCAAGAGGTACTGGTGGGGGTGGGGGGTGGGGGGGGGGGGGGGGGGGACTACACTGTCACCACCAGAATGGCTCCTGCACTAAGACGGCCAGCGATGTGTGCAAAAGTAATAAGAAGCTGTCCACAAATCACACAATTTGTGAAGAAAAATTGAGGAGTGCCGAAGCGGAATCGAACTGAAGTCCTTACCAGCCTAACGCCCTATACCGCTAGGCCAAACCGGGTCTCAAAGAAGCAGAGATCTTACACAGACGTATTTATAGTTTATGATCTAAGAAAGGAAGTCAAGGAGAAATAAATGCACACAGGCCTACCGCTGCAGTGAGCGCAGCCCGACAGCGTTGCATCATGCCGCACGCTCCCTCAGCTTTGCGTGATTGTGCATTTGACTGACGAGACCCAGCAGGACCACTTCCCCCTCCTCTCTCCCTCCAACCCCACCCCACCCCAGCAGATCTCACCGCAGTAGCAACAAGACCAGCATGCAGCCGCTTACAGTAGCCAGGGAAAACCACAGCGCAGAAATTCCACGTACCGAGCAACCTGGGAGGTCCCCACTTGCCAGTGGTGACACTGACGGTGATCTGTCCCGACAGCCAACGACGTTAGATGGAGGCGATTGCCTCCCGCTCTGACACCCGCTGCCCCTGCTGCGGTGATCAAAGGCCTGGAGGTGTGTGCCGGGTGCACCTTGTCCATCACAGACTGCTCAGCGAGGCGGAGGTGGTGCCAGCCGTCTCGTCCTTTTCCAGTTCCTGCCGAACGGAGCGGACCTGAGCGTCTGTGGTGTGTGACATACCGTGAAATCCATTCCGGCTGGCGTGGTGTCGTCTTCCTTTTGCTGTTTGTCTACGTCCGGCAATTATTTTATTGGTTTGGGCGTGGTGTCGTCTTCCTTTTGCTGTTTGTCCACGTGCAGCTATTATTTGTCCGGTTTGTTTTGTTTATTGTTGGTGTTTAAAGTCGCCAGCGCCTCTTCGTGTGAACCGGCGTAAATCAGACAGGAACTGAAGACGTTCGCGTCTGACCGTCACTATAAAACTTTCTCTTTTCTTCTTTTTCTTTCGTCCTTGGTGAGCCGGTGTGGCCTAGCGGTAAGGCGTTAGGCTGGTAAGCAGAGGGACCTCGGTTCCAATCCGCTTCGGTTGTCCCTTCTCTTCAAAAATAGTGGCCTGTGGACACTGGCTTGTGACTTTGTCCCTCACAATTAATGAAACATTAAAATGGCTCTCATCGCTGCCCATCTTCACGCAGGAGTCATTCTGGTGGTGACAGTGCAGCGATAGGTATATAATCTACCTCTCCCCCACCTCCGTACTTCCTCCCCCCCCCCCCCCTTCTCCCAGTCATTAATAAGCCTTACGGTTTCTGTAGACATTAAGCACCATGTTTGCTTACTTACTTCGTCTGGGCTGACCATATGCGGTTGTCAGATGATGATGAAGTGTTGCTTAATGTCCTCAGATGTCAGTTGACATATTAGGGACAAGTTGTGACCAATGCCGAAGCACGGTTCAATAATTCTTTACGTCCACGGAAACCAGAAGGCTCGTTAGGACGGACAGCCCAGGACGTCCACCTCGACTCTCACACAGCTCCTGAACTATGAAGCGGTTGTTAGGGCGCTAGATTTGAAGAAATAATGTTTCTTTTTTCTGCCTCCCCTCCCCTTCTTTCCTTCCCTCCCCCCCCCCCCCCCCCCCCCATGCTTTTTTTGCCTCCCCTCCCCTTCTTTCCTTCCCCCCCCCCCCCCCCCCCCCCCGGTACGCCCCTGATGTGACCTACACAGTTGACTGGCCGTAAACACAACAACAAAAAGGCCACTTCATTCTCTGTGAATAAATAATAGTCTGAAACTCTTGGTATGAAGAAGAAAGATCAGTTGGAGGTCTAAACAGTTTTAGGTAAGACCATAAAATGTATGTGTATGCCTGTAGTCCTTCAAGAACAGCTTTTGAAAAACAACTGATCAAATGAATGTTATGAAGGGAAAGGGATACGTAAATGAATGCTAGTCAACCATAAAGATGGGCAGGAATTTCGGCATTCCCCTCTCTGTCTCTGTCTCTCTCTGTCTCTCTGTCTCTCTGTCTCTCTCTTCTTCTCTCTCTCTCTCTCTCTCTCTCTCTCTCTCTCTCTCTCTCTCTCTCTCTCTCTCTCTCCTTACGGCATTGTTTTATCGCCTCTGGTCACTTTCCCTGATGAGAAAGTTAATGCTACACGGCAGTGGTTCCAGCGCATGCAAAGGTTGTTACGTGTTAGCCCTTTCCCTGCCAAAGAATGTGGTCTGTTGATGCAATACCTTCAAAAATAAGAGAGAGAGAGAGAGAGAGAGAGAGAGAGAGAGAGAGAGAGAGAGAGAGAGAGAGAGAGATTCAGCCAGCCAGAAACCTTCATTTTCTTCAACTTTGCTTCTCCAGAGATTTGCATGAAAAGTCTGAATCTGAGCAAGACGTCCCATGATGTCTCAGCGGAAACACTTCTTCAAGGATGTTATACGATGTCGTAAGGACTTAAACAGGGTTAACTTAACGCGATAAGCTTACAAAATATGCATTAATTTCATGTCTCAGTTCTCCAGTGGGCGTGACTCTGAACGTGTGTGCCAAGCATCGCAAAATAAAACAACAACAACTGGCAAACGAACGTGGGAAGAAACACAAGAAATTAACGGTCCCAATACGAGGCCGGCACGCTAATTGGTCTTGTCACCACTGGCATCGTTTTCAGTCTTCTTTTTTTGCACCCGGAACTTTTCTGCATCATTTCTGGAACCCACATGCGGCATTCTCGTGTCACTGGGGAATCTCATAAAAAAACAAAAACAATTTGTGTGTCAACCGTCAGTCCGCGTGCCAAACGGCAATTGCACCTCCCATACATTTTCGAAGTGTCAGCCTCCAAAGCACCGCCTGTCCTTCAGGATTTAGTTGCAACTGGGGACAATTATAATACTCCGCTTTGATGGGATGTAGTGTGTCAAATTGCGTGTTCTGCTGCCATCGGCTGTCGCGGCAGTAACTGCCGGCTTTCTGCCATAGACCACTCAGAGACTGGGCGGTTATTCGGAGGCTAGTCCGCAGACCTTCCAGCGATCCATCAGCTCGCTGAACGACCTGTAATTCAACGACCGTCATTTTCTCCCATTTGGCATTGCGTTTGAGGGCGCATTTTCTTTGTCGCTTAGCGACCTGCCGATAAGAAGAACTATCCCAGTTCGCGCGAGATGTCGCGAGATCACGCGTACTCTCGTTTGTTAAGGAGCGTAATCAGCAACGATCTGTTTGCTTCGACAGGGCGGTGCCAGACCCTTTCATTAACGCCCGATATGGAGCAGGATGGTGAGGAGTTAGCGCTCTTGATTTAGGAGATGGGGGACCCGCGGGTTATCGCCGGACGGCCGGGTTCGCCGAGGGGAGGAAATTATCATGACGTGGCGTGCACACAGTTTCTACACAGAACGTCAACGGAGTGGTGAACACAGCTATAGTTGCAGCAGAGATTTTCGTGAACAGACCCGCTGTAGCACAGATTTTCATAGTACTTTAGATATGCTCTCTTTGCCTTCATTGTGCACCCGTCCCTTGTATTGCTGTTGGATGACCAGCTAAGGAAATTTGTGTGCGTGTTTTGGATCAGTTCTACATTATCCATAAACAAAATTAATTACTGGCTTTCCGTCATCAGATTACACCAATGCACCAGTCTCCCCAAAACAGACA
This sequence comes from Alviniconcha marisindica, assembly GCA_018857735.1. Lineage (NCBI taxonomy): Eukaryota > Metazoa > Mollusca > Gastropoda > Provannidae > Alviniconcha > Alviniconcha marisindica. The sequence goes on along the minus strand of JABMCL010003456.1, from coordinate 1,242,874 downwards.
TGTTGGTTTGCTTAGCAGGAAACACACGCAGCGTGAATGACCTTTCCCCAATACATATGTAAACCACCTGACATTGAGCGAGTTGGTTCCAGCATCTTGATGCCAAAGAGCGTTGGTCTCTTAATTAGCTAATAAACAACCATGACACTGAAACAATTAAACCCGTGGGGCGGCTGGTTGAGCGAGATGCCGCACCGGGTTTGGCCTGGTTCTAGGAGTGACACTAGAGGCGGACGCGGACGCGTGAGAAACAACACCGTTAGTGGCAGGGTACTACATGCACAAATACAGGCACCATACGCAGAGTAAAAAGAAGAAAAATACAAAAAGCTAGCAAACACTACCAGCGGTTACATATATTTAGCACGCTTAACAGATATCGATCGAAAATGGACCCGTCCACTTTGTTCCGACAGCAGAGGAAATCGTTCTGGCTTGCTCAGTCCTGAATATATAATAAACAATGCACTGAAAACAAGTTATGTGCTATGTTACGTATTCATGCGAAAATAAGAGAAGGAAGGGGTCGACTTTGCCTGTAGCAGCTGCCGAAGAGCAAATAAACATAAAGTTCACATTGCTGTCAAAAATGTCTACGTTCGTACGTCACTGGTCTCTGTGTCTCACCCAACTGTCAGTATGATAATGCAAACACATATACAGATTTCCTGTGACAGTAAAAGTCCATTGTCTCGCTACACGCTGTGTCTGCCAATAAATCGGATCACAACTAAGCCCGCCGGAGTCCCTTGTGGTGTAACTATGACAGTTATGGGGGTATATCTTTTTGGCCTGTGATGTCAAACAGCTGTGGCAGCCCTGGATTAACCGGAATGAACTGACACTACACGTGTTCTCGTCCTCGAGGCATACCTACTCGATCGTCCAGATAATTATTGTATACCTGTAATAAACTTACAGACTAAAGTGAAAACAAAAAGAGAAGAAGAAAAAAGAGAAGAAGAGGATGAAACTGCTTCGTGGTGTGTCAAAACTGTTTCCATTTGCAAAATTTTACTACAGAAAACAGTAGACTTGGTTACACAAAAGCAAAGACTGGACAAGAAACGGCCTAAAAATTAGTGTTTAATGTGCAACAGTTGCTCTGACCCGAGGTGCGTCGGTTTCCCCTACATTTCATGCCAAACCTAAGCGGGGAAGAACGCGACCACAACTTATACTTCATTTCACCGGCCCAGACCTCTTTCCCTTCCCTTCACTGCGCAAGACTTTTACGAGCAGTCGACAATAGTCGACACGTTAGGTTTTGCCTGCATCCCACGAATTCGTCTCTTTTCCCCTTCCACAAAGTCTGTCGTTTCTGTCCCCCTCCAAGGCAGACCCACAGTCACATTTATTATTATTATTATTAGCCCTCTTCATAGCAATACAAATTTCAGAGCTCAGGAGCTGTGTGAAAGTCGAGGTGGACGTTCTGGGCTCCCCGTCTATGATAGTCCGTACGGTCTCTGTGGACGTAAAGCAACATTGAACTTGAAATACAAATTTCAGACCTCGGGTGCTGTGTGAAAGTCGAGGTGGACGTCCTGGGCTCCGTGTCTCTGATAGTCTGTATGGTCTCTGTGGACGTTAAGCAACATTGAACACAAATTTCAGAGTTCAGGAGCTGTGTGAAAGTCGAGGTTGACGTCCTGGGCTTCCTGTCTCAGATAGTCCGTACGGTCTCTGTGGACGTAAAGCAACACTGAGCGAACAAACAAATACTAATTTGACGGGAAATCCTTGCTTGAAGTCATCTATATCATATCGTTTCCATTCGTCAGTGGTGAACTCCCGACCCGTTAAAACAGGGGCGTCGAGCAATGAAGCTCTCTGGTTGATTTAACGTGTTGTAGATTGTATTCCGAGTTAGCTAGCTGCATGTCCGTACCAACCACTGACATCTTCAGGGAAGCGTACACAGCCTCATAATTTACTTTGACATTTATGTGCCTGAAGCATTCTGATCGCTGACAAAAACCTACAGCGCTTTTTCCAGCTCTTTGAGGTCATTGTTGCAACCACCAAACCTCGCCTGTAAAGAAAAAAGAATCTCAGTGTGAAGTCGGGAGAACCTTTTTTGCTCTGTGAATTATTTTTGCAAGGACCGACGCCACCGTTCTGTTCTCCTCCCCTATACATCCCACCACAACTTTCTCGACTCCTGATCCTAATTTATGTTCTCGGGGAGGTCGCTAGTTTATGTCCTAGAGAAAGCCAGGAGAAAGCCCGGCTTCACGCAGGGGGCTCAAATCTTCAAGTCCCGGCAGGACGGCCTCGGTCTTTGAAGCCGAGACCTTGTTGATGTTTTAGGACTCGGATGTTCGAGTCGTACATCAAGCGGCTTTCGACAGTTATAGCCTACAGCGCGGAGTGCTCAAAGACTCGCTGATTGAATATGAACGAAGGGGAGAGATTAAAGCCCGATCTGTTGTTGGAGATGGGTGATCCCCCATTGCTTGGACCCACATCACCTCCCTTTGCGTGCTCTCTCAATTACAAAGGAAGGAAGCCAAGCGAAAATCATTTTACGCGCTGTAAAATTAGAAGAGGAGAAAGACAGCGAGATTGGCGTTGTAATATCGTTTAGTCTCACGGACGGGGAACCATAAAACAAAGTAATGGCTCCCAGTTTGGCTTTTTGGGCGCTGCGGGCCCCTTGTCCCATCGTTAATGTTGTCGTTCAAATTCATGACACAGTGTCGCAAGATTACGGCCCGCGACTGGAGTGCAGCAAGGCGTGAAAGAATATTGCAGCGTATTTATCTCCCCCTGCTGATGGAGCTGGCTTCCAGGGTTTGGGGTCTGGGGAGGGGGGAGGTTGGAGGGGGGTGGAGGGGTGGGGAGGGGGTGTTCCTAAAGTCTCGACGCCGTTATTGCCGGATCTTCATCTTGTTTGCCGTCTGGCTTTGCCCTTCCGTGCTTTTTTTCGCCCCATTATTTACTTCCATGTCACCGGTTCAGGTTTTAATCACGCTGTAACTTGATGTCGTGGGTTGAAATCGCCAACTCTTCTTTTTTCTCTCTCTCTCTCTCTCCTAGTTTCCCCCCCTTCTTCTCCTTTGCTCCCTCCCCTCCCTCTTCCCCCCCCAACACACACACCGCCTCCTCCTGCGTTCCCAGTCTGTCGTTCGGTGCGCTTGGCTTGATCCACCCCGATCTCACTTCATTTCCAGCCTCATTCCAGTAATCATCAAGCAATATTTCCAAGCTTCCGGCGGTCAAACAGTGCATGGATGGACTGGGTCTGTGGTTCAGGGCTCAATTTTTGAGAGAGAGAGAGAGACAGAGACAGACAGACAGAGACTAGAGACAGACAGACAGACAGAGAGAAAGAGACAGACAGACAGACAGACAGACAGAGACTAGAGACAGACAGACAGACAGACAGAGAGAGAGGGGAGAGAGATGCAGAGGGGGGGGCGGAAATCGCATCTGTGACACAGATTAGCGGCTCAAGAGTTCGACTTCAGGAAATGTTTCGTGGAGATTTTAAGGCGAGAGGAGGCAAGCACATTCCTGTGATCGACACCTTTTTGGTTTTACTTTTTTTTCTTTTTCCTCTTAACGTTCTTGTTTTTCGGTCGGTTTACCCAATGTTTTAGCCATTTCGTTGCTGGCGGGATAGTCTTTTCCTTTGAAGCCAAACTGAAAGAGCTGAGCAAGCTTAACTAATTTGAAAAGTAACGAAAAACTGCTTTGGACACTTTTTCTATATTCTCAGTGCTAAGATTTGTTAAATAGTGATATATCTTGCGCAAGCTGTATTATTTAAATACTGAACTAATGATGCTAATAATAATACACAAACACGTGCGCGCGCGCGCGCGCGCACGCACGCACGCACGCACGCACGCACGCACGCACACAGGCACAGGCACACGTAAGATACCTTTCCGTCACTGTTTACTTCTATTTGATCCCTATGTTCTTACTAAATGGTCCATCCAAAAATGGTCATTGCGAACTGCTACATACGAAAACGTCCTTACAGCAACAAAACAAAACAAAAATGAGAGGCCGAAAAAGACAGAAGATCAAAAGCAGATGAAAATGGTCCACCGTGTATTTTCCGCATTTCTGCACCAGATAAACTTTAATCCTTGCCTTTTTGTGGATTTTGATACTAGCTGTTACTGAACACAACAAAACACCAAGTTACTTAGTTACCCTACAAGAAAGAAGAAATGTATTAATTAAAGTGGTCTAATTATGAACAATATTCAAAGCTTAAAACTGTTGTCCTTTCAGTGAGAATTTGCTTATGTTAAGTAATGCGTTTTACAGTGTCCTAATACTCCTTAACAGATGTAATGCTGCATATGCTGGGCAAGTAAGATCAAGATCATGCATATGGCCAGTGTTGCAGATGTTGCTGGATCGAGTTTTTGCTGCCGCCGCTTCTCATATTGATGTTTTCTTTTCAGCTGTAGACTACATCGGGTTGTAAGATTATATTTGAATGTACAAAATGCTCATACATAGGCGCCATAGCCCAGTTGGTTAGAGCGTCTGCCTAGTAAGCAGAAGGTCGAGGGTTCGAATCCCCCTGGTGCCTTTTTTTTTTTTTTTTTTTTTTTTTTGCTCTTATACAACTAACTATCTTCACAACCTTTTCCGTCCACAGAGACGTATTCCTAGGAAGACATAAAATGCCAAATGAGCTCATTTTGTTGTACTGAAATGTTACGTCAATTCAGTTTTGTGTATAAAATTAAGAGAGATGAACTATAAAAATAATAATAAAATATATATAAAGCAAAATAAAGGCACCAGGGTGTTTCCAGGACGGCCACCTCGACTTTCACACAGCTCCTGAGCTCCGAACAATATCCACAAAAACCACATACGGTGTATTAAGGGACGGGAGTGGGGAGGGGGGTGGGGAGGGGTGGGGGGAACTGGGCTCAGAAAATGTGAATAGTGGTGCAGTGCTTAGCTCTCACAGCAAGATCATTATGTGCTCTCACTTGCTCTCAACAGTTGTTTTCGTGGACACTTTGTTCTCTACAACGATTGAAACAGTAAGCTGCGAAGTACAGGAGCTGCTTTGCACGGAGATTTCATATGGATACCACCTTAATTTAATGTTTGTTGCCCTGGTGGCGGTAGTCGCCGGTTACACGTGTTGTTGTTTTTCCAACACGGTGGAGTGCGGTTTGAGGCGAGCACCATAAACATAGGTACCCCCCCCCCCCCCCCCCCCCCCCCCCCCCCCCTCCCTAATAAACCGTATGAGGTCTCTGTGGAATTTGGCCTCACTGGTCAAGGGGTGGGATGAGTTAAAGTCGCTAAGCCACACGACTGAGGCTTTGCAATCCCTGGTTGTGACAACCTGCAGTCGGTCATGCATTAGATTCGCGGGTTGCACACCGCGTGATTATTATGATGCCACACTGACGCTGCTCGCCCCTCGTTAGGCGCTCGACTGACCGGATGTTTACGCCAGGTCACTCGGGGACAGTTCAGTTGGTAGAGCGTCAGAGTCCAGGAGCTGTGTGAAAGTCGAGGTGGCCGTCCTGGGCTCCCCGTCCTAATGAGCCTTATTGTTTCTGTGGACGTAAAGCAACATTGTACCATGCACACGCATTGGTCACAGTTTGTCCCTAATATGTCAACCCGACATCCGAGGACATCATCATCATCATGGTAGAGCGTCCGACTGATGACGCGGGTTCGAGTCATCGATGCGGCAAGGGAACTTCCACTGCAGACACTCTTATTACGGTGTCCGTACAAGCCCCCGTGTGCAATCGCATGCATCAACATCTGCCCATGTTAAAATTTCCAAACGCTGACAGCCATACCATTGTTTGGACGCATGAAAAATACTACAGACATGCTTTCCTCCCGTGGACGAAAAAATGTGAGGACGTACCGCTGCCTTTCTGACGGAATCGCTTAACCGAAAGCATCGCCGTATGGCTTAAGACCTAACACAGCACGCTGCACTGACATCACCACCATGATCTGCTGTGGAGATGGGCAGCCGTGGTTGTTGTTGGTTGAGTGTTGCTTTACGTCCGCAGAAACCGTATGGCTTATTAGGGACGGGGAAGAATGGATATGGAATGAGAGCCCAGGCCCACTCCCCTGTTCACACAACTCCTAAGCTCTGAACAGTAACAGATTCAATGTTGCTTTACGTCCACAGAAACCGTATTAGGGACGGTAGCCCAGGACAGTTTCTGAGCTCTGGGCAGCGGTGTTGCCAGTGGATGTCTTAGTACTTGTGGTGGACAGCGTCATAAGACAGTGTCATCTTCAGCTTACTCAAAGAGTGGATTTGAGCAAGCTTGACTAATTTTGAAAGTAGATGTACGAAAGACGATTTCTTCTTCTTCTTCTTCTTCTTCTTCTTCTTCTGCTTTCATTTAAGGGCCCACAATCAACGTGTCGATTATTCTGACGCCTACATGTGTGTTCCACGCACACTCTTGATCCAAATGAACTGAAACGGTAGTGGTTTCATTAGGAACGATGTTTAAAACTTAAAACTTTTGTCGATTATTAGCAGTGAAGCGCATTCAGTGAGAATTTGTTTGTGTTAAGTATTCTGTATTACAATGTTAAGTAATATGTATTACGATGTTCCAGTGCGTCTTGACAACTGAAATGCTGAGTATTTTGAGCGAGTGAGACCATACAGATGACCAGAGTATAGCAGATGTTGGTGGATCGAATCTTTGCTGTCGCCACTTCTCATATTGATGTTTTCTTTTTTCTTTCCAGCTGTGGCCAGCATCGGGTTGTAAGATTATATTTGAATGTACAAACTGCTCATACATAGGCGCCATAGCCCAGTTGGTTAGAGCGTCTGCCTAGTAACACACGCACACGCACGCACGCACGCACGCACGCACGCACGCACGCACACACACACACACACACACACACACACACACACACGATGCTAAACGCACAAAAGCCACATACGCTTTATTAAGGAACGGAGGAAGTGGAGGGGGGGAGGGAGGCGGGGGGGGGGGGGGGGCAAGACTGAGCACAGAAGCTGTGTGAACAGGGATGTGATACAGGTCGCTGGGATGCTGGGACCTGGGATATACTGTCTAATCGTTGCTTTCAGTTGTTCTCAACAGTTGGTTTCACAGACACTGTCTCTGTGACTGTTCTCCACACCGGTTGAAGCGGTAAGCTGAAAAGCAACGCCAGCTGCTTTGCACGGGTATTTTCATGTGGGTGCCACCCTAATGCTCGTTGTCCTGGTGGGGGTAGGCGTCGGCTACACCTTTTTCAGCATGGCAGAGCACGGTTCGAGGCGAGTACGGCCTTAGACACTTAGACATAGGTCATCCACCCCAACCTCGTCCCTAATGAACCGTTGAAACTGGTGGTAGTCAAGTGTATTAATTTTGTTTCTGAACAAGACAGAGCACAGTTCTAGGCGAGTACGTACTACCACTGACTCCTGCCTCCGTTCCTAACAAACCGTATGCGGTCTCTGAGGTTGTAAAGCCTCACTGGTCGGGAGGCTGGGTAGGTAGTATGCTCAATTAACACTACATTGGTCGGGAGGTTGGGTAGGTAGTATGCTTAATTAACACTACACGCTGCAATGACATCACGGCACTGCGCAATTGAAACCGACGTTAAGCCAGAAAGAAGAAAAAGAGGAATGACACCGCCACAAGGACTTGCTATGCTTACTGGCAAAGGTGTCGCCGGTTAATGTTTCAGTATCCGTGAGAGACAGAGCTCAGAAGCTGTGTGAAAGTCGTGGTGGCCGTCCGGGGCTCCTCGCCCCTAATAGCCCTTATGGTCTCTGTGACCGTAAAGCAACATTGAAATTGACCTGTGAGGGACGGCAAAGTCACGAGACAGTGTCCATAAGCAAACAACTGTACAGGATACATCGCTCCGTTCGTTCTTTAGACTTGTTTAACGCCGAAGGTCTGCGGGGGCGGGGAGGGGGGGGGGGAGGGGGGTCCTAGTCCCTAATAGTCCTTACGGCTTATGTGGACGTAGACAACATTGAATTTGAACTTGATCTCGCCTTTAGCGTAAAATTGTGTAAATCCTCAAGTCATATTAATAGGTAGACCTAGCAGTGGCGAAGCCGGCCGCGCCTCTGTACAGTAAATGTGTAGCATGCCGAATGAATATAGCGCTTCTTCTTTCATGGTGCTTTACGTCCCCAGGAACCGTATGGTTTATTATTAAGGACGGGGTAAAACTGGGATAGGCAATGAGAGCCCAGGCCCACCTTCCTGTTCACACAGCTCCTGAGCTCTGAAATATAGCGCCTGCTGGCAACAGACTTTAAAGTGTTCACACCTACGGGGCTTAGAGATGATTTATACTATTGATTGTGATAAATATGTCCATGAGATAGTACTTATGTTCTAAATGTGTGCGACAGAAGCCGAGCTATAGAAGGTGTTAGTGTGTGCGTGCGTTCGTGTGTATGAGTGTGTGTGTGTGTGTGTGTGTGTGTGTGTGTGTGTGTGTGTGTTGTGTGTTGTGTGTGTGTGTGTGTGTGTTTGTGGGGGGTGGGGGATAGAGTTGTGTGAGTGCATGTGTGTTCTTGTGATGTGTGCTGAGAGAGAGAGAGAAAGAGAGAGAGAGAGATGGGGGGGGGGAGGGGGTAGAGGTGTGCGTGCAAAGAGACGCGTGTGTGTGTGTGTGTGTGTGTGTGTGTGTGTGTGTGTGTGTGTGTGTGTGTGTGTGTGTGTGTGTGTGTGTGTGTGTGTGCGCGCGCGCGCGCGTTTGTGTGTACCCGTGTGCGTGTTAGTGCGCACACCTGAATGCACATGACACTTGTGTGTTTGGTGTATAAGACTGATTCATTGTTGCTTTACGTCCACAGAAACCATGAGGCTTATTAGGGACGGGGAGCCCAGGACGGCCACCTCGACTTTCACACAGCTCCTGAGCTCTGATTTGGTGTATAATACGAAAGGGAGGACAGACTCACACTGCAAGCATCGAAAATCGACCCCCCTCGCTGCAACGCGGGTTGACGACGACAAAGAGGAGGAGGAGGAGAAGAAGGAAGAGGAGGAGGAGAAGGAGGAAGTACCTCGTGTGGCCACACAACAGCTCTCATCCACCGCGGTTTTATGGCGGCCGGCTGACAGTGTGGAGCTTCACGTTACACTCCTTCAGACGTGTTTATAATGCAGTGCCAGCATAAGTGTCCAATTTACGGCCTGCTCTCCCGGCATCTTTATGCCTCATCACACGGCTTGAACGTAACGTCGGCGTCGTAACTGTCTGCAGGCACCCTGTTGGCGTTTAGGACTGGCGACATACGCCGGAATACGACACCGCTGGAATATGACGGTGCTGCAATACAATATTGCTGCGATACGACAGTACTGGAACGCGATGCGACGCTGCTGGAAAAAAAAGAAAAGATGACGGTGCTGCAATATGACAGTAATGGAACACGATGCGACACGGCTGGAATATGATGGAATATGACAGCGTCGTAATACGACATATCTTAAACACGACACGATACTGCTGGAATATGACGGTGCTGAGTACAACACTGCTGTAATATGACACTGCTGCAATAGGACAGTACTGGAACACGATACGACGCTGCTGGAATATGACGGAATATGACGGAGCTGCAATACGCCAGTAGTTGAACACGATACGACACTGCTGGAACATGGCGGTGCTGGAAGATGATAGGACTGGAACACGACACGACAATGCGGTAATATGACAGGAATGGACAGTACTGGAACACGATGCGACACTGCTGGAATATGGCGGTGCTGGAATACGACAGGACTGGAACACGACATGACAATGCTGGAATACGACAGGAACGGAACACGACACGACACTGATGGAATATGACAGCACTAAACACGCCAGGACAGTGCTGGAATAGGTCAGTACCGGAACACGACGTGACACAGCTGGATTACAACAGTTCTGAACTACGACACGACAACGCTGGAATACGGCGGTACTGGAACACGACGCGGCATTTCAGGATTACGATAGTACAGGAAAAAAACATTGTTGGATTACGACAGTTCTGGAACGAGACAATGCCATCACAGCTGGCATACATCCGGCTTTTTTTGTTGTTGCTTTTTTTTTCCCCATGCCAGCACAGCTTTCTTCTTCTCCTTCTTCTTCTTTTTCTTCTTCTTCTGTTTTGTTGTTGTTTTTTGTTCTTTTGTTATTGTTGTTTTTATTTGTTTGTTTGTTTGTTTGTTCCTTTATTTCTTCTTCTAATTGTTACTGTTGTTTTCACACGTTTTTTGTTGTTGTTTTTGCCTGCACCATGCAGACCTCAGGAACTGTGTGAAAGTCGAGGTGGCCATCCGGGGACGTCCGTAATGGTCTCTGTGGACGTAAAGCAATATTGAACTTGATACTGCAAACGCATGCCTCGTGCCACATCGTAAAACTGTTGTTCAGCTGTCACCACCTGACACAACCACTGAATTCTATAAACAGCTTTCTTTTGGCTCAGTGGCCACATCGCACGGTTCAGAGGCTACGTAACACGTCATAAAACTACAAATACGAGTCTGATATCGAGTCTGATGGATGACAGCCAGCTGTGAAGATGTAATGTGTGTGTGTGTGTGTGTGTGTGTGTGCGTGTGCGTGCGTGCGTGCGTGCGTGCGTGCGTGCGTGCGTGCGTGCGTGCGTGCGTGCGTGTTAGTTTACATTGCATGAATGAGTGTCACATTGTTGAATTTAACTTTATTTATAACTTTTATAAATGGCTGATTGTAATATTTTGTTTGTTTGCTAATGCACTGTATGAAAGGAACGCCACCACGACAAAATTCCTGTGTACATTTAAATGTCATTGGCGAATAAATATCCTTGTATAAAATTATGGCTGATGCAAAGGACAATAAATATTGTTTTCTTTGTTTTTTAAGTTCATAATCTTTTTTTAATGACCCCCGACCCCCCCCCCCCACACACACACACACACACACACACACACACACACACACACACACACACACACACACACACACACACACACACACACACACACACACGCACACACACATTACATCTTCACAGCTGGCTGTCATCCATCAGCTGTGGTGGCAGTATGCATTAATTATTCGGGCACGAATGTTGAAAACTTATTGTAGATGGAATCAGCCTCTTTATTAGGTAGGCTACACGTTTGGTCCGGTAGGTAGAAGAGATCACACACACACACACACACACACACACACACACACACACACACACACACACACACACACACACACACACACACACACACACACACACACACACACACTGCTATCCCTCTCCAACACTCACACACACACTGATGCAACACACACACACACACACACACACACACACACACACCACTTACAATTAAAGATTTGATTCAGAACAGACCGTTGACTTCGGAATCAAGCATACCCCCCCCCCCCCCCCCCCCATCCCGCCCCTCCATCAATAAATTATGAAACCAACGTATTTAAAAGGTAAAATCCTTAATTTTCTGTTTGTACATTCATTTCTTTAAACAGTTTGGACACAACCTGTTTTAAGGAACTACAGTCCCTTTAATCCTTTCACTGCCATGCTTGCCGCGCCGTGACTCGGAAAACGACCAACAGGAGTGCCGACGGCAAGCTGAAATCATTATGGCATTTTTGCTCCTTCGCATGAGCACGGGGAAGGATTTCTATCAAAATGTAGACTACTGAAAGTAGATTTGTTACAGGACCATCAAATATACTGTTCGTTGGCGTGTATATGTGCACTTTTCAGCCCGGAAATTTTACAGCTGGGGCAGTGAAGGGGTTAGACATCCCCAACCCATATAAGCATTATACATGGCCGACCCTCCTCGCAGCCTAGTTTTTGCTTTTGCAAGACAAACACCACTTGTGTGTTCTGATGGCAAGCGAATCCCAGAGGTCAGACAGAGGTGGCAAGACAGATTATGAAAAATACTTAGGCCAAGGGTCATGCACGCAATAATTATTCTGTGTCTTCACTCGGCCTAGCACGGCGAACTCAGGTTGTTGTATGTAAAACAGTTGTCAGATCTGAACCCCATTTATTTATTTATTACCGAGTGGTCTAGCGGTCAGGCGCTCGGCCGTTAAATTAAGCTGGTTGTCCCAGGTTCGATCCTATTCGGATTACCTTTTTCTTCTTGAAAGGTCCTTGTTTATGGAAACTGACTTTTGACCCTTTGACTGTGCCCCCCCCCCCCCCCCCCCCCCCCCCCCCCCCCCCCCCGACCTCCACAACCACCCCAGCCACCAGATCACAGTACTGGAGGAGAGAGAAAAAAAGAAGCCTTCTGATCGGGAACTAGGGTCTCGAGGACTAGGGTCAAATCGGTCACACCAGACGCCACAATGGAAACCCCAACAACAACAAAACCTTTGCGGGCGACACAGGTAGGGTAGGCCTACTGCTGGTTTCCGAAAGCCCCTTCATCTCCATCCTCACCCTCCCCCCCCCCCCCCCCCGCCCCACACACACATACACAGACACTCCCCGCCCCTTCCCCCACCGCCCTAACTCCAAACTATCAACAATTCAAGCCAGCTGTCAAAACACAAGCATTCTATAACGACATGGTGCCGCGAGGCAACCCTTTTCGTAGGAATGATGGATGGCGGCTTCCAGGCACCAAAAGCACATAATTGTATGTAAATGTACAGCATGGTGAATATCACTGCATCATTGTAATTATCGACCATTCTAGAATTAGTAATGCTCACTCGCATATCGTTGTAATTATGTCCTTGTGACGCTACGAAGCAGTTTATAAGTGTCCGTCAAAAGAACATCACAACAATGATGCAGTGATCAGAGGTAAACAAGTAGTGATATAACTACTAATTTATGCGTAATGCTAATAACAATGATGTCCTTTTG
>JABMCL010003456.1:1222500-1225000 GCA_018857735.1 Alviniconcha marisindica | reverse complement strand
CGTGGACCTATATTTTACCGGTATATACCTTACAGGTATACCATATAATTATGTAGGTCCATGGCTAATAACCCGTTTACTGATACCAGCAGCTCCATCTTTTGATACCTGCGAACAGACGTAGCTACCGAGCCCACACTCCGAGCATCGCTTTCCGGCAGGAAGAAAGGATGTCGTAAACCAGTGTTTGGAGTTTGCTACCCAGCCATGACTGAATGGGAGAGGATGGAGTAGGGGGGCGGGAGGGGGGAGGGGGAGGGGAGGGGAATAAATGCGTGGGTTGTTGTCAAAGGCATACCTATTCAACGCCTTGTAAACTCTTACTGGGAGTGGGTCTTTTTCGTTTGTTTGTTTGTTTGTTTTTGTTTTCCTATTGTTCCATTATACACGTTTACAATATATACGTTTGCTTGGTCAGATTTTAGAGAAGTAATGCGTTCTTCAGGGCTGATATATGTAGGAAATGGATAAAACTGCTGAAACAGATTGAGTTGTGTTCAAATTGCTTGTTGTCCCCTGTCCTGCACCGATTTAATGAGGCAACATGAGCAATGGCAGGTGAATGAGGTAAGTCTAGTAAGTAAGCATGTTGCTTTACGTCCACAGAAGCGAGATGGCAAATTAGGGACGGGGAAAGGGGTAAGTCTTCGTTAGATTAATAACCGTGTATTACGCACCCCTCCATGAAAAAAAAATGAAAAAAAGAAAGAAAGAAAGAAAAAGGCTGCCGAAAATGGAACTTTCACACCCCATCTCCTGTAATCTTTGAGCTGCCTTTGCCGTTCCGAGCAGTACAGACAGTGGTCCCAGCCTTGCTTTAGACCACAGTGAAATACTAATGAATCGTATGTGGTTTCTGTGGACGTTAAGCTCAACCCTAATGATTCCTTCCTTCCAGCACTGGTCTCGGAACGATGTAATCTGCCCTTGCCGTTCGGAGCGGTGCAGTCAGTGTACATTTTGCTTTACGTCCACAGAAGCGAGATGGCTTATTAGGGACGGGGACAGGGGGAGAAGGGGACGAAAGAGTGAAGGCTCGACCGCGGATACCGCCCGAAAAAGACCGGAGAGACCGTGGACCGCCGCCAGAACAATGGAAGTGTCAAGGCGGTGTCCCCTCGCCATTGCCCAGCGACTAGTGCACTGCGCAATTGCTGTTTCAACTGCCGTGCTTGGGCAGAGCCTCTGACAAGGACAATGTCCGTTGCACTGCTGCTGAGGAACAACTCGAAGCGAAAGAAGTCCAACTTTCGCAGCCCAGCTCCACCTCCCTGCTCATGATCTCTTCTGGGCTAACTTGAAGGTCCAGCTCCACCTCTCTCCTCTAGAATTCTTGGTCTTTTGATTTCGCCTGGAACCTTGTGCAGTCAGTGCACCCAGTCTTGCTTTCAACCACACTGAAATACCGATGAACCGTATGTGGTTTCTGTGGACATTAAGCCAACATTCATTCTTTCCAGTACTGGTCTCGGAACGATGTAAGCTGCCCATGCCGTTCCGAGCGGTGCAGTCAGTGCACCCAGCCTTGCTTTAGACCACACTGAGATACTCAGAGGGGGCCTTAATTGCTTTGATAACTATCGGGCAAGTTTGTTTAGGCGTGTCAGCATCCGTGACACTTGTCTGTCGTGGCTCGGAAGATAATGGACCAACCTCTAACTAAAAGCCACTGATCCACCACTGAAACTCTGTTACTGATTGAGCAGACCAAACCCGCATTAAATAAAATGGCTTATCTCAAGTTCTTAGCCACTGCAAGGGAATCTTTCTTCAAGTCGACTGAGCGTCAGTGTCTACAGCTATATATATATATATACAAACACTATACCTACAATCTTCAGAGATTGTCTCGAAATCCAGTCGCAAACAAGCCTTGGCGGCGTGTAAATAACGAATTTGTGGGTTTTATTTTGCGAATTATCTCTCGTAGATTGCAAACAGGCATGTAAGTATGACAGGCAACTCTCAGCGCCGCCTCATCCCCAGGGAGCGTTATCTCCCGTGACAGCGTGAATGCTGGCCAGCCGAAGCGAAGACGTCAGCGAAACAAACACCCGAGAGCGGCAAAAAGGTGGCCGCCCTGATGCCAATAGGATGAAGAGGTCGATAGCTGGTGGCGAGAGATTAGCGCCGATAGCTCGAAGATAACCCCGCATCAAGGCGGCGATAGCGCCCTAAAGCCCTTTGATACTCGGGATTGATGTTGGACAGATACCAAGCCCAACATCACAGCGAGCTGAAGGGGTGAAGGGAGTTCGACTCTCTTTCCGACAGATTGCCGTGGACCCGTTCAAGCGATTGAGGGTCGTCTCGCCCACTTGTCAAAGCCATCGATACCTTAGAACAGAGGGCGGCTCGGCGGGTGGTGTATGCTTGGGTCCTATCAGTGGGGGGATAAGACTTGAAAAGCCATGCACCACGCGCTGAAGATGGGTGGGACACAAGATGTAAAGGTGATAGGACCGCTGTATCTCTGTTCTGCCCGATAGCAGAGGTTTTA
>JABMCL010003456.1:1157500-1215000 GCA_018857735.1 Alviniconcha marisindica | reverse complement strand
TGGGAGCCCAGGACGGCCACCTCGACGTTCACACAGCTCCTGGCGTGTGTTTTTGTGACTTCTTTCTAGCTCCATTTAACTCCCGTATTTGTTGATTTTGCACAGGAGCTCTGGTCTAGGCCTCGTTCTGTTTCCCAGAGTGAAAATTAACTCCGAGGCTAACATGTGAATGTGTGTATTTTGTGTGTTTAAATGTTGAGCCAGTTTCGAGATCAAAGGATTATATCCGGTCTTGAATACAAATTGGTTCTGTCTTATGCTTGTAGACACCTGTGTTGCCGAGTTTGCCTGAAATGGGGGATAGAAATATTATGCCACTGGGAGTATCCTTTTGTGTAGTTGACTTCCAGGGTTCCAGGCGAGATCAAAAGATCAAGAGATCTTAGAGGAGGGAGGTGGAGCTGGACCCTCAACTTAGCCCAGAAGAGATCATGAGTAGGGAGGTGGAGCTAGGCTAAGAAAGTTGGACTTCCTTTGCTTGAGTTGTCCAAGTTGTTCGTCAACAGCGGTGCAACGGACATTGTCTTTGTGACTGTCCAAGCACAGCAGTTGAAACAGCAATTGCGCAGTGCACAAGTCGCTGGGCAATGGCGAGGGGACACCGCCTTAACACTTCCATTGTTCTGGCGGCGGTCCACGGTCTCTCCTGTCTTTTTCGGGCGGTTTCCGCGGTCGAGCCTTCACTCTGTCGTCCCCCCCCCCCCCCCCCCCCCCCCCCCCCATCTGTCCCCGTCCCTAATAGGCCATCTCGCCTCCGTGTACGTAAAGCACCAAGAAAGAGTATCCTTTTTCTTGTCCCTCATAATTATGTCGCGTGAGAGAGAGAGAGAGAGAGAGAGAGAGAGAGAGAGAGAGAGAGAGAGAGAGAGAGAGAGAGAGGAGAGAGAGAGAGGAGAGAGAGAGACTTTGTTGCTTAACGCCCACGGAGGCGAGTAGGCCTATTAGGGACGGGCGCTATGTCGTATGACATCCGGAGACATTAAGACCCAAGAAAGCAAGCATCCATTTCTTGCAATGTACCTCTGGTGGAGTTATGTCAGTGTCTTGTATTTAGTGGCGTAGGCGACTCAGGTCTTTGTTGTTGTGATTGTGTTACGTCTTTCGGGCGATTTTTTACTGCTCCCTTGTTTGTTGATTCTGCACAAGCACTCTGGGCCTCGTTCTTTTTCAGAATATGTAAATGAAACAACCCGTGACCAAGGAGCCTTCTTTAGTGATGATATTAATTTGTTTGATTTTCAAGGTGGTCTTATATGTGGGGTTCCACTGTGCACAGCCACACGGCTTTTTCGAGGGAGAGGGGCAAGGGGTAATTTGTCCACAACTCGTTTTTTTGCGGGCGCCACAGAGAACATGATGTCATGGAAATGTTTTCTTTGGAATTCGCTTTATGAATAAACTGTTTAGCATAATCACCAGGATTGAGAAGTAGGGTATCTTTTTCATTTCTTAGTTCGTCATGTGTGCCCTTCTGATTTGTTACTTGTGGACATCCATTATGATTAATACGCAATGCAGCTAAAGAAAAACAAAGACAAGAAAAGATAAAAGAAAAAGAGGACACATCCTTACCAGCAATATTGTGAAATTCAATCTGGGGGGAAAAAGACTAATACAAGTGAAAATCTAGTCCCGACACCGACTATTGATTTTGACGATGTAGCTTTGATGGAATTGATATACCTTGCAGGCTTTGCAGGCCAGATTAACCGGTGGTAATAGTAACTGGTAGCCGTAGGCGACTCAGGTCCTGTCTATCCCTTACCTGTGTGTATGAGATATAGGTCAAGTGAAACTGATTATCGGTATAGACACAGACACAAATATATATATGGTTGTTTGTTGGCTGCAAATAAGGTTGGCTTTTTGTTTGTTTGCTTTTTAACATAAATTTCTATTGGTGCAACTTGCTGATACGTGTTGCTAGCATGATAATTATAATATCAGTCTAATATCGCTTATGCGAAAAGTGATACTAAAAGAAGAAGAAGAAGACTCAGGTCTTTGTTCTTGAGTTCGTGTGATGTTTTCCTCCTTTGTTTGTTGCTATTCTGACTACTATCGATTCAATATTCAGTTAACCTGTAGTATATCAGCCCTTCAGGGAAAATAAGCAACGCTGAATCTATCCCCTGTCGATAGAAATACGTCCCCCAATGTGCAGAACGGATTGTCTGTCTGTTTGATTGTTCGTTTGTTTCTGACAACGGAGAACTCTGAACGAATTGAATGCTTTAGGTGAAATGACAGTTTCCAGTCAATACTTTGACACGCAGAGGACTGCATTTTGCATGGGCGTAGAATGTGGCACACCCACTTGAAACTGCTGGGCACAAAAGGCGCTAACAGATACTTTCTTTACGCATGTGCGGGCTTTGTGCAGTGTGCCCTTGTGGAGTCTAAAAGCGATCGTACCACGATCACCTACGCAATTTATTGTATTTTCTTTCTTCTGCTTCTTCCTCCCGCCCCCCCCCCCCCCCCCCCCCCCCCCCCCCCCCCCACACACACACCCCATGTCGATCCCCATGGATATGTGGATGTAACCTTTGACGAATCTCAGTGAAGACGCAATTAACCTAGAGCACCTGAAGTTTTGTTGCACAACAACCACGCAGCGACATTATTCAGTGATGGATCTTGACGGCCGTTTCCGGTTAATCGCAGATCGTTTTGCCAAATGTCCGATCGAGTTCAGACACAATTATTGCAACATGTCCAAACGTTTCAAAAGGGACTTGAGCATGTTTCAGATTGTGACAACTCGAGCATGCAGAACTTAGTTTTTTTGTTTTTTGTTTTTTGTTCCGTAGTCTCGCAGTTTTAACGATCTTCACTTGAGAAGAACAAACCCAGACCTGCGCAAGGTGCGCTGTACCTAACTGTATACTGAATGCTGGAACACTCGCTAATAGCAAATTTTGTGAAATGTCTGTACAAAGAGATCATACATCCTACTACGGACAATCTTCGGTGCAAAGGGTTTACGTACTTACAGCGCTCAGAGACTCACACAGAGAGAGGGTGGGGGGGTGGGGGGTGGGGAGAGAGAGAGAGAGAGGAGAGGTGTGTGTGTGTGTGTGTGTGTGTGTGTGTGTGTGTGTGTGTGTGTGTGTGTGTGTGTGGTGTGTGTGTGTGTGGTGTAAGCGAACTCTGAAACACTCGTGCACAACCCCCTATTCTTTATGTATGTGTATAGTCTTTACCCATGCATGCGCTTTCCAGACGACACATCTCTACACCTCTAACGTCCTCACAATGGGCTACTGTTGCTGATGGTGCCGGCGATAAAAGATGGATGTGGGAGGCAGACGACCTTCGTGCTTCGGTGTCGTTAAGCCGTCCACCCTGCTGATTGTTGGCCCTTTGATGTGCTGTCAGCGAGCTGTGTCCGGTGGTCGTAATCAGCGAGTCGTACCCCCCCCCCCCCCCCCCCCCAGCCCCTCCCACCCCCCCCCCCACCCCCCCACCCCACCCCCAGCCCCCAACCCCCTCCCTGCTGGGTGACAGCTCGTGAACCGCCGTCCTAACTGGCGAACTTTCACGCTCCATCCTTTATGCACTCGGAACTAATTCCAGTTAATTCTGAAATCGAGATGTCAGTTCTGTTTTCCATTATGATTCTCTGTTGTAGAGTTTGAATGACTAAACCAACTTTCTGGTGTGGGGAGTAGCGTGTGATGTATTTGTTGTCTTCTTCTTCTTCTTCGCTTCCTCCTTCTTCTTCTTCTCCTCCTTTTTTTCACACACAGTCACGAATGCAGATGGACGCCATGATGTATCCTTCGCGAGCGAAACGAAGGAATTGGCCCAAGTTTCAGTCAGCGTGAGATATTTAATTCAGTGATATTCTCGAAGAGCCCACCGGTGCCTAATGCATGCTCATGCATTGTTTAAAGAGTTTTTGTTCCACACAGTCCATCAAAGCTGTTGACAACAATGATTTATTCTTTGCGAGTGAAACGAAAGAACGGGCCCTAGTTTCAGGGAAAATTTGATATTTAATTCAGTGATATCCGCAAAGAGCCCGTTAGTTTCTTTATGATCAGTTCGATCCCAGACAAGTAAAACGTGTCTTTAAGACGAATTATTTGCAACTGAATGCTCATGCGGTGTGTAAGAAATTTGTTCGTGGTTTGAGCAGGGATGGATATTATGGCGGAGCCATCTCAGCATCGAACTTCCCAGTAAAGGTGGTGTACGTTTGCACGGCTAATGAGCACTAATATCCATCGCAAAGTCAGCTACGCATCCAGCGTGCACAGCATGAACTGCATCTTTTTCTCTCTTTGGTACAGTACGCGTAGTAATGTACGTTACCGTGCCTCAAAACACAGTCATATAACATACTTTTGTTCTCTCTTTGGTACATACAGTAGGAGCTGTAATGTGCGATACCGTGCTTCAACACATAGAGCCACATAACATACTTTTTCTCTTTGGTACAGCACAAGTTTCTCTTTGGTACAGCACAAGTTTCTCTTTGGTACAGCACAAGCAGTAATGTATACAACCGGGCCTCAACACACAGAGTCATATAACATACTTTTGTCTCTTTGGTACAGTACGAGCAGTAATGCACGTTACCGTGACTCAACACAGTGATATAACATACTTATCTCTCCTTTGAACAGTACGAATAATAATGTACGTTACCGTGCCTCAACACATAGAGTCTTACACTTATTTCTCTTCGGTACGGCAGTACGAGCAGTAATGTACGCTACCGTGCCTCAACACATAGACAGTCCAGAGTTTTCGGAAACAAACCCATGCGAGGGCACCTGCATGGTGACACAATGTGTATGGTTGGCTATTCATGCAGCACGCGAGCAGCATGAAACTAAAAAGCCAGACCAATTAGTGACAGAACAAAGAGGACAAAAAGAGAACACAACGAACGGACAGTAAAACGATTGTGTCAGACGACTTCGCCAGAAAACCATGTACCATAGAAGGAGAACAAAATGAATGTCACAACGAAACAAGTGGAATGCTTTTATCTCTTCGTGCGAATTACTTTTTTTTTTTTAATGTTTCCTCTCATCTACCCCCTTCCTTTGTCGAGTTTTACCTTTCATAAAAGTTGCATGAGACTTTCTCGTTGGTATTTCACCACACGGAAACCTTTATACTATTCCCCCTTCAGCCAGTCTATAAATCGTGGTTCCCGAGCGGTAGACCTTTCTAACAATGCATTCTGACAGGGCCCTTATATCACACCGTGTTAATTATGAATCGCCGGCTCGTGCATCGCTCTCGCTGTTCATTAGAGCAGTGAGTGTGGCTTGGGTAAATCAGAAAAATAGATGCATACAAAAAGTATTAATACATGCATACAAAAAAAGAAAATATATATATTATGCTGCATCAAGCAAGCAGCGAACATTTTCATTCACTAGTCTTCCTCATTTTTGAAATACGAACATAAATTGGAATGACTGCAGACATTTCCTGCAACAGTGCAAGCGAAGGCATCATATATAAATTGGGCTTGTTAAAGAGACTGACCCTTTGTACGCACTGTGTCTACAGCGAGTACGTCACTGACATAATTATAAACAGCAGCCTAGTTCAGTTCTCTCCACGCAGTGGTGATTTTGTGCAGTTTATTTACTTAGTCGGAAATGAGTGCAAATTTGTTGCTTTTAGCAGGGTTTGGCGGTGTCTTGCATAACGCTGTTCACAATTAACACCCAAAGAATACAGGCCTCGTTTGCATTAGTAGTTCTGTCTAAATCTACACACACACACACACACACACACACACACACACACACACACACACACACACACACACACACACACCACACACACACACACACACACATCCCGCTATGTTGATTGCGTCTCGGAAGATCTGAAGTGTGTGTGTGTGTGTGTGTGTGTGTGTGTGTGTGTGTGTGTGTGTGTGTGTGTGTGTGTGTGTGTGTGTGTGTGTGTGAAATGCATTACTTGCAGATTGTTTTAATGTCTAAATTCGTATTTTTATTCTAAATGCTATGTTTTAAAATGAATCCTGAATATGCGTGAATTGAAATATGTATAGATGAGAGAATTTATCTTTTTAAATTGTTGTTTTAGGCTAATTTAAGTAACATATTGATATGTGTTCTATTGTATTTGTTGATCTGTACAGCGCTAAGAGCTCATATAATTGTTGTTGAGGCGCTATATAAAATAAATTATTATTATTAAGTGCTGAGGATCTTGAGACACAACCTGTGGGCACGAAGCCAAGGACATCACACTGTTGATCGCCTGGAGAAGAGTAGCATAGAAAAAGGAAGTGCTCCTCTGTGTGCGATCTTTCTTGGAAGGACGAGAAAGCGCCATCGTCGAGCAGACCAGCACTGAAACTGTTTCAAAGGTAACGCTAGGGAAAAACTCAGAGAGAGAGAGAGAGAGACTGGGTGGAGCGCATATGGGCTTTCCCGGGTGCGTAAATAAATACCTTCTGGGCTGAACGGAACAGAACTGAACAGAGGTACAATGTGTCTTGGCCATTTCAATGCTTTATACCACACATGAATTGAAATGTCACAGATTATGTTCCTTGCCTTCAAACACTGGCTTCATTCAGTAAAGACGACGGAAATAGACACGAACCAAAGCACACACAGGACGTCAAGACGACAGTTCAGGGAGCGACAGGTGGAATCCCCAACTTCACCGTTCTAACTATTCAGTAAGGGAAGGCACAGTGACACAGTCAGTGTTTGTTAGTAATGAACCTACCACTCGTTCTGTCAACAACAAATTATCCGACATGGCTGTAGATTTCCCGAGACGTACTTTGACATGTTCCCTGTGATCCGATTTGGCCTAGCGGTAAGGCGCTAAACTGGTAAGTAGACGGACCTTGGTTCGATTCGGCTTCGGTTGTCCTTTTTCTTAAAATCTTGTGACGGCCCCTCCCATTCTGTGAAACACGAGGTTCTTTCGTATATATCTGTCAGAACTAAACAGTACATACACATATATAAAATAAAAGATCGCTTGATTGCAGTATGCACGAAAGCATAACATGGATAACTGCATGGCTCAAACAAATCGGATAGACGCATGTCTTTGTTATTCAGTGTGACTGTAGAGACGAAATGCCGACCAGCTGATACAGAATGAGTTGTATGCAAGTTTATGAAATCCGACAACGCCTTGGTACTCTCAACTCCAAAGGTTAACTGTCCTGTCTGTTCCTGTTTTTCAACTTTATGTGAGCAGAAGGGGAAAAGATTAAAGGCATTCTAGCCTACAGTATTTAAGAGTTATAACCAAACTCTCTCTCTCTCTCTCTCTCTCTCTCTCTCTCTCTCTCTCTCTCTCTCTCTCTCTCTTAATCGGCTGCCGGCATGGTTGCCTGTCAAAATGGCGCCGGTAATTTCAAACGTGCAGTGGATCAGAAAGAAGGTTAATTAAAAAATCATCCCACGTGTGACATCAATCAAATTCGTTTGCGCTCAGCCGTTTGGGACAAAGATTGTGCAATTACAGTACGTCAACATCGCTTAGTTCTGCAGTGTGACCCTGTATGTGACCTCATGCAGCGTCATCGGATTATTACGGATGCGTCAGTCGAGGGAGACTACAGAAACAGAGCAAAACGTATTTCCTGCCCAACAAATGAAATGTCAAAGCCCTGGGTGTAGCTTTGTTGCGGTATTCACCGACGACTCTTTAGGGAGATTGTCCCTAGAGATTGTCCCAAAGTCTGCACTGAGTCAGCGCAGAATGTTCCCAGCGTAAACAGGTTTCACAGACGGAAAAGAAACAAGTGTCAACGCTGTGTAGAGAGTAAAATTAAGTCAATCAGACAGCTAAGGTGAAAAGAAGAAAAACAAAAACAAAGACACACACACACACACACACACACACACACACACACACACACACACACACACACACTTAAAATCATCTTTTTTCAGTTGCTGAAGTAACTGCACATCCTATTGTTGTGGGGATGTATGGGGAAAGTGGACGCGGAACACGTCAGTCAGTTCCTCCTCTTTTATTATACATGGACCAACCTCAGGACTAAAATCTCTGGACAACAAGCGGTCATCAGCTGCAGCCACGCATGCTCCACCCAGACTGCTGCATGAAATTGTAGAAAAGTCGGTGCTTCAGCACAGCTAAGCGAATATTAAAACTGAACTGCCTTGCTTGGCTGGTCCCGTCCCTAATAAGCCTTATGGTTTCTGTGGACGTTAAGCAGCATGTTTACTTTACTTGGCTGGCGTTGAAAAAGAGACCGAGTTTCTGCGCCCGAGCTCTGGGATCGATACACATCACACAGATTAATTCTCTCTACTAAAAAATAGTGCCCTCAACAAGTACACCGTACATAGTCATTACAATCGTAACCTTTATACTAAAACCTTTTCTTATACGTAACTAAATAAAAACATTAAATGTTTACTAAATATGCCTAACATTGAATTTAATAATACAATACTAATATTACTACGCCAACCAAAAGGCAAAAGCGTGGGAAATACGCTAGATTATAAACTACTTTGGACTGAGTCGTATCACAAAGACTATCCTAATTAGAGTGCTCAGTGTCAGCGCCACGTAACACCTACTTGAGAGCGCATCTGCCGGGGCGACAAGCGTCGGGGCAGAGCCGAACGTCTGGAAAAAGGGGAGGGACCCCTTTCGTTTATCTCGCTGTCGCACAGCGACAACCAATCAGAGTAAGCTACAAAGTTCTACAACTCCTTCAAAGCGGATGTAGGGGGGACGTGCTACACTGACTTAGAGCGTACTGAGATTTGACCGTGATGAATCATTTTAGATGCCCACACACTTCGTAAAATTTCCAGTTAATTCAATCCGTTGACTGACAAAGAAGCCCCGTCACCTGGCTGGCCGTTGTTGTTACTATTTTAATTCCCCCCCCCCCTCCCCCACCCTTCGGGGTGAGTCGGTAGGGTGCGGTAGGGGGTGGGGGACATTTAGTGTACGCCAGCACAAGTGCGCACGATCCGCTTAGGTGTATGTGTGGGGGTTGGTGTGCGTGTGTGTATGTGTGTGGGCGCGTGCACGGAAACCTGTGAACACGTGTGTATGTGTGTGTGTGTGATGTGTGTGGTGTGTGTGTGTGTGTGTGTGTGTGTGTGTGTTGTGTGTGTGTGTGTGTGTGTGTGTGTGTGTGTCTGTCTGTCTGTCTGTCTGTGCGTCAGTGCGAGCGCGCGTGCAGGCGACTATGAGTGCGGGGTCTGTTTGTGTTTCAGTGTGCGTCAGTTTCACTTTGTTTTGTATGTCTAAGTATGTGTATTGATGTATTATTATGCTATTGCTTTTGTGTGTGAGTATTTATGCATTCCATACTTTAAATGACAAAGCTCTTTGAGTCGCTCAATTCGCACCCATTATTTATTTGCTGCAGGCTATAGTCTTTTGACTGTTGTGGTTTGGTGGTGTGTTTACCATTAGGTTTATCGGTAGTCCGCCGTTTCTATTAATTTTGCCAGGTCAAGCTAAGTACTTCTTTATTCCATTTAAAGGAACAAGCAAACCAAACCAAAAAACAAACAAACAACAAAACAAGAACATATTAAATTTAAAAAAGAGAAGAAAAAAAGAAGAAGAAAAAAGAAGAGAAAATGACCATGTATAAATGATTCAAAATTTAAGAGAGCAACAGACAGACAATACTGATATCATAAACATTATTAGATAGAATAATATTGGTTACAGAAATGTGCTGTAAAATAAACAGTAGCTCACACACTCAAATATGATTAATAGGCTATATACGAGGCACAAGTATAATCACTATTCTCATCCTGTCCGCCTTCACACCCACACCCATACACCATATCACCGCCTCCCACATATCCACACGCACACATACATACACCCACCCTCATATCTCAGTCTCTCTCTGTCTCTGTCTGTCTGTCTGTCTGTCTGTCTATCTGTCTGTCTGTCTGTCTGTCTGTCTCTCTCTCTCTCTCTCTCTCTCTCTCTCTCTCTCTCTCTCTCTCTCTCTCTCTCTCATAGAATGACACACACGAGCGCAGGCGCGCGCGCATACAGGCGCACGCACGCACGCACACAAATAACGGACCAAGCCGGGTAGCCTCATAATTTATTCCTAAACCAGGATGAAAATCGGCATGAAATTAGTGAAAGCTGTTACAGAGAGACTGAGAGAGAGAGAGAGAGGAGAGAGAGAGAGAGAGAGAGAGAGAGAGAGAGAGAGAGAGAGAGGAGAGAGAAGAGAGAGAGAGAGAGAGAGAGACAGAGAGACAGAGAGACAGACAGACAGACAGACAGACAGACAGAGAGAGAGAGAGACAGACAGACAGACAGACAGACACGGACAGACAGACAGACAGAGAAAATTAGCCTAAACGATTGTACATAATTATAGTAAAATGTAAGGTAAGAGATCAAAAATTAAAGGTTTCATCACAGCAACACACTCACCCTCACATGCACACAACACTAATGACACGTCCTGCCGGCAAAACTGCCTAATCAATGTCAGTTAATGCCGCAGTTACTCCCCCCGCCTCCCTACATTCTCTCGTTCTAACAACAATGGTATATACTGTAGTAATTAAGTGCACAGCCGGTACACTTCAATAACATGGAGAAAAAAACGGGGATTTTTATGTTTGTAAAAAACAACAACTTCATTCTCAACAGACTGGGCCGGGGATCATTCTCGAGTCAGCGCCGCGGAACACGATATTTTGCCTTTCTACTGAAACTAAATGACAGACGTTTCGCGGGATTCCTTGCTTTTATTCGACCAGTGGTGCAGTGGATTACACGGCAGTGATCTTTTGCGCCCATCTTGTAGCCGTGAAATGCGAGGTTTTCACTACTACTAGTACTAGGGAAATACAGCTATGCGCTCGGCCAGCAACCCAGCTGACGTGTTCCCCCCTACTTCCGGCAGATTTCACACGCCAGTCCATTGTGCATGCGCGAAAATCTAAGTGAAAGGGGTCTATTAGCTTACCTTAACCTACAAACATGAAATTTAGTTATGGGCGAACAGTTATAGGCACAAACTAGAAAAGAAAAAGAAAAAGATTAATCTTTTGACTGGTTACACTATGTGCATGTGCAGGGAACATAAACTCCGCCGAGGCTATATCATCACACGTGCAAGAGAGGCAGAAAATGTATTCGCGCAGAGAATAGACTTGTTTCTTAACAGGGTCTCAGTGCATGCTTCCCCGAGGGGTGTAGTGTGAAGCGGTCGTTATTTCTCACGAAGGACAACACAAAAGACAAGTCGCGGAACATGTCACAATCCCTAATGCAAACAGACACACTTCTGTCGCTGGCCATGGCGGAAATAGCTGTTTGTCCATACCGCGCATGTCTGACGAGGCGGAAGCTACATCTTGACATGTTGGCAGGTATGGCGTTTCAGAAGACACGCACAGACTGCTAGTACGAGCAAAACGGCCAGTCTTATGCACTGATGGGATTGACTGTGACACGAAAACACACACACACACACACAAACACACACACACACACACACACACACACACGCACGCACGAACGTACGCACCCACACACACACTCAGACAGTACGGGCATGCCTGACTTGGGAGTCATGCTCGATGGAATTCAGCTTCGCAACCACTCTAATTATTTTTAGGTTGCACTGTTTGGCTCTCGTTTGTTTATATCTAGTTTTGTTATCAGTTGGCTTGCGTATTCGTTTATTTGTACAGACAAAGGTTAGTCTGTTGATTGTTGCCGCATGCTATAGATTTGCACAAACGTGTGTGTGTATTATTGTGTGTGTGTGGGGGGGGGGGGGGGGGGGGGGGGGGGCGTTTGGGAGCACGCCGGCTGCAAGAAAATAAAAAAATAAAACTGAACAAAACCGAATAACGAGAACATCTTTAGTCGTTGTCGGAACTACGTATCGCTCACCCGGCAGCTGAAGTGAGAATTGCGTTCTACATAATCATGTACCACCACTGTGTCAAACCGCTCTCTGCAGCACAAAGCAACCAAAAAGGTGAGTCCAGTCAACGTGACCGGAAAAGCAGAGCAAGGCGAAACACTGACAGATAGAAGAAGAGGTTTGGAACTGTATATGTCCCCAGCACATTGAGGAGTTTAGAACTGTGTGTGCCCCAAGCAGACTGGAGACGACCTTTGAGAATTGTCAGTTTGAGTCCCCAGCAGACTGAAGAAGACTTTTGATGATTGTGTGTCCCCAAAAGATTGAAGAAGACTTAAGAGCTGTGTTTATGCCCAGAAGACTCAAAAAGAAGACTTGATAACTGTGTGTCCCCAGAAGATTGAGGAAGACCTTTAAGAACTGTGTTTGACCCCAGAAGACTAAAAAAAGAAGACTTTTGAAAATGGTGTGCCAGAAGATTTAACAAGACCTTTAAGAACTGCATTTATCCCCAGTAGAATGAAGAAGAAGACCTTTGAGAACAGTGTGTATCCCCAACAGATTGAAGAAGACTGTTCAGAACTCTCTGTGTGTCCCCAGCAGATCGAAGAAGACTACTCAGAACTGTGTGTCCTCCCCAGCAGATGGAAGAAGACTATTCAGAACTGTGTGGCCTCCCCAGCAGACTGAAGAAGACTATTCAGAACTGTGTGTCCTCCCCAGCAGACTGAAGAAGACTATTCAGAACTGTGTGTCCTCCCCAGCAGACTGAAGAAGACTATTCAGAACTGTGTGTCCTCCCCAGCAGACTGAAGAAGACTATTCAGAACTGTATGTCCTCCCCAGCAGACTGAAGAAGACTATTCAGAACTGTGTGTCCTCCCCAGCAGACTGAAGAAGACTATTCAGAACTGTGTGTCTTCCCCAGCAGACTGAAGAAGACTATTAAGAACTGCATTTATCCCCAGTAGAATGAAGAAGAAGACCTTTGAGAACAGTGTGTATCCCCAACAGATTGAAGAAGACTGTTCAGAACTCTCTGTGTGTCCCCAGCAGACTGAAGAAGACTATTCAGAACTGTGTGTCCTCCCCAGCAGACTGAAGAAGACTATTCAGAACTGTGTGTCCTCCCCAGCAGACGGAAGAAGACTATTCAGAACTGTGTGTCTTCCCCAGCAGACTGAAGAAGACTACTGAGAACTGTGTCCTCCCCAGCAGAAACGAAGACCGGGCAGGCGGAACGCAGCAAGACGACAGTTGCCCCAGGACACATCAGCCGCGTACCCAGTCGCACGTGCTCAATTTCGTGCCTTACCCTTGACCGACACCTTTGTAGCGGAGGGGTGGGCGTGTGGAGTGGAGTGGAGACTCGGGCCCCGGGGCTGGGGGCAGGCCGGGTCTGAAGGAGACGGAGAGAGGGGAACGAGGCCCGGGGACATCTCACGCCCCGCCAGTGCCACACACCGCTTCTCCATCGACAAGTCAAGCGCACGGAGGAGCGAGTGAGGCAGACTTCCTCCTCCAGCCCCACACCTCCCCGTACCGTCAGCCTTGTCTTGTTCCACTGTAACGAGCTAAACTTCCCCCCTCCCCCCCCCCCCCCCTCCCACCTACCCCCCCCCCCCCCCCCCCACCCGCTTTAGTGAGTTTTTCTCGTCCTTCCCCTTCCACCCACCGTCCCCCATAGTCTCCCCTCACCATGTCCCTTTTTCTCTCTCGTTTTTTTCTTCTTCTTTTTCTCCCCCCCCCCCCCCCCCTCCCCCACCGTCCCTTCTTCACCGCCACTTTTTGGGTTAAGGCCGTACGGCTGTCGTGTTCGTTAGCCATTTTCGTCGCCAGCTCCGGTATCGTGCCCTGACCCGACCCGATGCGTCTTTAGACCCCGTGTTTACAGCCTGACCTCGTGCAGGTCTGCAATTTAAGATTTAAGCTGCAAGGCTGAATTTCCTCCACTAGCTGCTCTTGGTTACCGGCTGCAGCTAGGAGTTTTCTAGTCATTGGTCTTTACATACACAGACAGACACACACACACACACACACACACACACACACACACGTCGTAGCACAGGAACGCGTGCTTTTGCGGCTGCTAAAGCGAGAGAGAGTTTCGCATACAGCGACAAAATAGATGTTGCAAATTGTACAGCCGGCAGGGCAAAGAGCACTTTATAGCTGAACAAGCGGGAGACAGTATTGCAGCGACAAAATCGACTTTGCACCCGAAGGACAGCATAGCACGGGAACGGGTCCCTTTGCAGCTGCTAATTAAGGCAAGAGGGTTTTCTAGACTGAATATACTTTGCAAATTGCAAATCGGGCACAGCAGCTAAAAACTTGCTAAAAAGCGAGACGATTTTGCGGCAACAAAATCGACTTTGCACGCGAGGGACACCATAGCACAGGTAAGTAAATAAGTAAACATGGTGCTTAACTTCCACAGAAACCATAAGGCTTATTAGGGACGGGGAGAAGGGGGGAGGGGGGTATGGAGGTGGGGGAGAGGGAGATTATATACCTGTCGCTACACTGTCACCACCAGAATGACTTCTGCATTAAGGTGGGCAGCGATGAGAGCCATTTTAATGTTTCATAAATGTGAGGGACAAAGTCAAAAGGCAGTGTCCACAGACCACAACTTTTGAAGTGAAAGGAGAGCCGAAGCAGATTCGAACCGCGGTCCCTCTGCTTACCAGCCTAACACCTTACCGCTAGGCCAAACCGGCTCATGATAGCACAGGAAGTTGCGAACGGGTCCTTTTGCATCAACTAATTAAGAGCTTTCCAGCGACAAAAAATGGATAGACTTTGCAAATTGCAGAGCCGGTGTAGTAGAGAAAAAAGACTGCAGGGACAAAAATACGCTGCGGGGAGTGTATTTTTCCTAGTAAAACAACACTGGGTGCGATGCCTTTTTTCGAGGAAAGACTGAATTTCTTCCAGGAAAAATTGACAGCATCCAGGAAATTAAGGTTCCACCGAAAAAAGAAGTGCTTCCCATTACTCTGTGAATCCTGCACAACACTGGCACCAGTAACTCGAAACTTGTGTATCGTTCTTTCAAGGGGGGGGGGGGGGGGGGGAGGGGAACGACACCCACCAACATCATTGGTGTTTTTCTCCTGTGGGCCGGCAATGCCGTTTTTCCCACGTTGTAGTGTCAGTGGTATTTTCCTGGCAGTAGTGTATTCTTCCTAAAAATAAAAATAAAAACACACACACACTCAGTCCCCTTCCGCAACGGAGGTGTATCTTTCCTAACCAAGAAAAACAAAAGAAACCAACAAAAAACCCAGTAATTTTTACCTAGAAATCTTCTCTTTGCTCCTACCCCGGCACAGCAATGGGCCCGTTTACAGCTTTCAGTTGGTTGGTTGAGTGTTGCTTTACATCCACAGAAACCGTAGGCTTGTTAGGGATGGGAGCCCAGGTCTTTTCGATGTCTCAGAGCCCAGGACGGGCACCTCGACTTTCACACAGCTCCTGAGCTCTGTTTACAGCTGAAGTTGTTGAAGAGTTGCTTTACGTCCACAGAAACCGTAGGCTTATTACGGACGGGAGCCCAGGACGGCCTCCCCGAGCTCCTGAGCTCTGTTTGCAGCTTTTTTCTTTTTTGGTGCTTTACGTCCACGGACTGACGCGAGATGGCCTATTAGGGACGGGGACAGAGTGGGAAGGGGACGACAGAGTGAAGGCTCGACCGCGGAAACCGCCCGAAAAAGACAGGAGAGACCGTGGACCGCCGCCAGAACAATGGAAGTGTTAGGCGGTGTCCCTCGCCATTGCCCAGCGACTTGTGCACTGCGCAATTGCTGTTTCAACTGCTGTGCTTGGCCAGAGTCACAAAGACAATGTCCGTTGCACTGCTGTTGACGAACAACTTGGACAACTCAAGCAAAGGAAGTCCAGCTTTCTTAGCCCAGCTCCACCTCCCTATTCATGATCTCTTCTGGGCTAAGTTGAGGGTCACACCAGCTCCACCTCCCTCCTCTAAGATCTCTTGATCTTTTGATCTCGCCTGGAACCCTGTGTACAGCTGCAACCATGGGCCTATATGTACAGGTCCATGGCTGCAACAGCGGGAGAGGGTTTTGCAGCGACAAAATCGGATTTGAAAAACTGAAAGAGCACACCCACTGCAAAGAGCGTGTGAGGTGTTGCGCTGTGTGTAACTAAGCAGGAGGGGGAAGGGGAGACAGAGCGAGAGACTAGAAGGAAGGAGGACGCGTCAGGCACTTATCTGGGCTGCCACTCCAAACGACAAACACATCCCACATTCCACTTCACCGCCTGACGTTTTCTTTCATCTCCGCCTCGGGTCGAGCCGCGACCTCTGCTCTCTGACCCTCCTCTCAGTGGGTGGGATCTCCTCAGTGACAGATAGGGGGTGTGCGTGCGCGAGCGCGCGTCGTGTGTGTGTGTGTGTGTGTGTGTGTGTGTGTGTTGGGTGTGTGTGTGTGTGTGTGTGTGTGTGTGTGTGTGTGTGTGTGTGTGTGTGTGTGTGCCTACGTGCGTGTGTGTGTTTCAATTTGACAGCTTGAGTCTGTCTGGAGTGTATCAGAGAGTTTAGGTCTGAGAAGGAGATAAATTTATACGATGGGGCCAAATGTGCCCTGT
Organism: Alviniconcha marisindica; assembly: GCA_018857735.1. NCBI lineage: Eukaryota > Metazoa > Mollusca > Gastropoda > Provannidae > Alviniconcha > Alviniconcha marisindica. The sequence goes on along the minus strand of JABMCL010003456.1, from coordinate 1,198,499 downwards.
CGGTGGGGTAACACCCATAAAACATCCCGAAATACTCCCACATTACGAAAATATGAACTAAAATGGCGTACGTATGTTATATAATACTGATACACACACTCTCTTGCTTCAATTCTGACTTGGCATGCATTCCCACCCGAAGTAAAGTTTTCAGAACGAACATTCCTGGTTAGCTTTAAATCTCTCTTTAAAACTAGTCCTAAATAAATAATGCACTTTTAGTGCAAATCCTTGGCCAAGGAAATGTTTTTCTTCTTCTTCTGTATAGTGTGCAACTTCATTATGTAGGGTTATTTTGGTGTTTCCGTAATCCACTCTGAACTCTGACGTGGATTACAGGATCTTTAAATAAAAAAGAACCCGCGAATGTTTGAAAACACACGGGTGACCTCGATTTACAGTTTCATCTCAAGGATTTAATAACAGAATCTTTCGTTAAAGTCTCCGGCTGATCTCTGCCGCCAACTCATCATACGGACGATGACACTGGGGGGGGGGGGGGGGGGGAGCTGAAAAGAGCAGGACAATCATGAGCCCAGCGAGACGGCGACAGGGATTAACTTCACAAGAGTGAAATTAGAGGGTAAACACGACCTCAGGCTGATTGCCACACACGATATTGTTGGCAGGGACAGCGTGGAACTGTTTGTGATTTACCCTCGCTGGAGCGGGACGACAATTACTCATCATTTTCCTCGCAGCAGGCAGTGATAGAGCACAACTGGTCTGACTTGTTGACTTCGTGCTCAGGAGAAAAATGACGACAGATTACCGCTTAGACAGCTCGACAACGTCCCGTCCACAATGGCTTCGTTCGTTGCCGACTGCGGTTCTTTTTGTTTTGTATTTGGTGTTGTTGTTTTTAGGCTGTTGTGACGCAGGCTTCAGCGCCGACTTCGGCGTAACACAGAAAGGTGCTTTCTTTGAAAGGTTCCCGCTCTTGTTCCTACTAAGTCTTAGCTGACAAGTACCTCAGCGAAATCAAGCCACAGCAACTCTCCCGGAACGAAAGGTCTAATTAGCCAACCATGGTTAAGGAACAGGACCGTCAAGCCGGATTAAGTCCATAGCTTACTCACCAATTCAGAAAAGGCTAGTAGGTGGCAAACACCGCAGAATATAGCAGCAGTCTTTCCGAGCTAAGGGTACCACACATTGCAGGTAACATCTGCCCCGTCGGAAATCCAAAACCCTCTATCTCACATCGGTGATAAGCTACCAACACACTGAACTACCTTAATTGTCAGTCATACGTGAAGATTACAATGGTATAGTAGGCTTCAACCTCCGGGACTGACTCCATTATCAAGTTTGGCGTTTGCCTGAAAATTAGATGTCTCTCCAAGGAGCTTGGCACCTCCACGATTTCTGCTCCAAGCGGTACCCTAGGCGTGAACGTCAATTTAGCGGAACCGGCATGAAATGACAAAATGCTGTTGGATAGAATGACAAATTCAGCACATGCCAGCACTGGCGTAAAGCACACTGTACTATGAAACTGCCAGAAGAGCAATGCAGTAACGGGAAACAAGCCTGTGGGAAACTTTACAGAGGGTGGAGGCATGTTTCCGGTTCCTCGTGCACTCGGTTTTATTTTCCTCGAGACTACAAATATAAACCGAGAAACCAGTGCTGAGCTCAGGAGCTGTGTGAAAGTCGAGGTGGACGTCCTGGGCTCCCGTCCCTAATAAACCTACGGTTTCTGTGGACGTAAAGCAACACTTCAACAACAACAACAGCACGTACGGGTGAAGTTATACTTAGTTTTGAGGATGTACATTTGCGGAGTTTATATATCTTGTATTTTACCCGTATGCCAGGTGAGAGTTACCGTAGGCCATTCAGGTCTCCGGTTGTTGTGTTCGTATCATGACATCTTTCGAAAGTATTGAACACCATTTGGTTGTGGATTATAAGAGGGTATGGAGGGTGGGGCAAGAAAAATTGTCCCTAATATGTCAGCCCGACATTCGAGGACGTTAAACCCCACATCATCGGGGGAAGAGGGAGATTATATATATATACACACACACCTATCGCTACACTGTCACCACGAGAATGACTTCTGCATTAAGATGGGCAGCGGTGAGAGCCAACCCTATCCCAGTCTTTTCCCGTCCCTAATAAACCATACGGTTTCTGTGGACGTAAAGTACAACAGCAACAAAAGAAGAAGAAAGTTACACATCTCAGGATCAGGCAATGTAGACGTTATTCACGGAGGTTCCCGGAAACAGGTTAGTCTCAGATGTTAGTTCGCCTGACAGGCACGTTTCAGCAAGATTGAGGCAATGTGTGGGTGGGTGTGCGGGTGGGTGGGGTGGGGATGTGTAGGCGGGAGGGGGGGGGGGGTAGGGGGGGGCGGGGCAGGGGTGACCAGGAGCCACACAGACTGTCACAGTACGTTGAGTGTGATCGACAGCAAACGATGGGGTGTCGGACCAAGTCATCAGAACACGTCGGGGTCCACGAGTGACTTCAAAGTGCCCGAAGGACACCCGCTAAGACCGGCTCCGACCTGTCTGTCACTCGCCACAATACAAAACAGCCGTGCTGTGAGTGATCGGCAATTTTCCTATCACACCCGCCCCTGTCAAGCGGCGCAACAGCTCGCCATAGAAAGGGTTGAGCGGAGGGGGACCGGGGAGGGGGTGGACGTCGGGGGCTGATCCGCCCTGCCCCTTCTGGGTCCCTAATTGTACCCTTGGGTGACAGGTGCCCCAATAACTTCGTCTTCGCTCCAGCAGCTCTCCCCTCCTCTACAACACCCTCTCCACCCCGGGTCGACGCACACCCCTTCCCCCTCCCCCCCCCCCCCCCAACCATCCCCCCCCTGAACGGGAAAACCGCCTCGGTGAGTTTTTGTCAACAGTCCACCGAACTGTTGACCAGGGTACGACACCACTGCAACAAGCGTTGAATACCTTCCTTCCCCAAACCTCCCTCCCTCCCTCCTTCCCTCTCCTCCCCTCCCACCCCCTCAGCCATCGCAGCCGGCCTTTCCCACCTCGGCTCAAGAATTCTCTTGTCGGTGCAAATGAAGCTATGGGAAATAAACTTGTTCCAGGACTCAGCAGGGCACCCCCCACTGACGCTGAGGTGTTCACTTCGGGAACGGATTACTGCCGCGAGCAGGTGCGTTGTAATGCAGTGCGTGTGCGCGCGTTGTGACAATTGTGCGAGCAATGTAATGAGTTTGTACGGCGGGCGGCCTCTTTTATTTTCGGAACCAGTTGGGTCTCAGTTTCCACAGTTCATTTTCTCTGTGCGGTTTTCACAGCCACATCTGAAAGACCTCACGTCGAGCGTCTTGCGAGGGTATACATTCAGGCTCCAGCCCGGAAAGTGCAAGACTTGAAACCCAAACCCATTGGAACAACTTGACATATACATACATCGCTTGCTCGTAAACCCATTACGTTTGTCAGAGGCGGCAGCAGAAGGTATTCCCCGTCTTTCATCATTCCATCACAGCTCGGACGTTTCAGCGGTGCATGTCACCCGCAAAGAGGCAGCAGGGAATTCTAATGGCAAAACCATCGTGCGAGTGTAGCGAATTCAAACAAGCAGAATCAAAGGGAAAGATTTACAGCGGACTAAAAGCGTAAAGTCGTTGACGCAAACGGGGTGACATTGAAATATCGCTCGTCGTCTTTAACACGCAGTTTAGAAGTAACCCGAAACTAGCGCTTTGTCGCAGTGGCGATATTTACGAGGTCCCAAGAAGAGAGGGGAAGAATGCTACAGGGATGTGGCATGTCTGCCAAGAGACAGATCCTTGTGATCAGGTTAATTCGGGCCGAGATTTACAGACCCTTTGCCGCTCACCCAGCAATTGGCCAGAGGTGTAAACCACACTAATGTCTCTGTCTGGCATTTCTCCATTCCTCATTCTGTCCAGAAGCCGGCATTTTGCTCCTGGATAACGCAGCTCCTCCATCCTTGGCTGGACATAAAAAGAACCAGTGAATTTTTAAATAGTGGTGTACATTCAGGATGCGTTCACCTGACAACAAAGCCGTGGTGGCTTCTTGGCGTTATGTAGAAGAGGACCGGTTATGGGGAAACCGTTATCATTCGATTTTAATCACAGTTTGGCCTCCATTCAGTCTCGACTGGAAATACTGAAAAAAGCATCCGTAAATTTTTTAACAGTATTTACATTCAGGATGTGTTCACCTGACAACAAAACCGTGGGGGCCTCTTGGCGTTGCTGATGTAGAAAAGGGTCTGTTGTGAGGGAACCATTGCTATTAAATTAATCACAGTTGGAAAACAAATCTGAAACAAGAATGACTGCTGGCGTTCTAACACAAGATCCAAAAGATCTTTGCTGCTTCAGCGCGTGACTGCTTACCCCGAAAATTCTCATGTTGTGTTTTGTCATAACAAACAGCGTTCCAATTAAGTTTTTATGGGTATGGATCTTAATTACAGTTGTGGGGGTATAAACACTGTCAAGTGACTTTGTTCTTTAAAATTCAAGATTATTGTGTCGTCCGTTAAATTAAACATGTGGCAAATTATACACGCAGTCTCCACAAACTGCATTTCAAAACCAATAGAAAAACGGTTCCAACTGTCAGTCAGAGCATGCGACTAGAGCGTCATTGTGACTGAGAACGCTGCGCCACGAGTCCTCACATAAAACCTCCGTGACTGAATTTCGATCTTCGTCATAGTTCAGGAGCTGTGTGAGAGTCGAGGTGGCCGTCCTGGGCTGTCCGTCCTAACGAGCCTTCTGGTTTCCGTGGACGTAAAGAATTATTGAACCGTGCTTCGGCATTGGTCACAACTTGTCCCTGATATGTCAGCTGACATCTGAGGACATTAAGCATCACTTCACCATCTTTTTGTACACATGGTTCAGGAGCTGTGTGAGAGTCGAGGTGGCCGTCCTGGACTGTCCGTCCTAACGAGCATTCTGGTTTCCATGGACGTAAAGAATGATTGCACCGTGCTTCGGCATTAGTCACAACTTGTCCCTAATATGTCAACTGACATCTCAGGACATTAAGCATCACTTCATCATCATCATCTTTCGATCTTCGCCATGCAGCACATCTCCGGAGTCAATCTGGCGAACGAACAAGGCAACCAGTTATAGCGCAGCGCTCTGGCGAATCTGTGTCACGAACTAAATAAAACTGAAATAAAAATAGATTACGTTCCTTTCCAGGTACAGGTTATCGATAAGAAGTGATCTGGAGTGACCTGTTCTGCAAATAAAACTTTGGAAAAAGAGTGTTTTTTCCCCCCCACGAGCTTGTAACCGGACGTAACAGATGATCCTTAGATAGTGTTATGACGTAGTGCATGTGCGACCTAGTTTTGTGAAAGGGCTCCCAGCTTCGGCGCTATGAAGCCATTCGGATGTGTTCACTTTACACTACGGCATAAGAAACACTTGCATGCTTCGCACCTCATTTTGTTGTGATTGTTGCTTTTGTTTGTTATTGTTGTTTTTCTTCTTTTCGTTGATGTTCATTTTTCTTTCAGTTACTATCATGGCATACCTTGTAGGCATTTTCTTGTTTTGCCATCAGTTCACGCTCGTTCTTAGCCCCATTCCCACACTATGGGAAAACCACGCGTAGGCGCTTGCCTTCAAAGCTTCTGGCGGACAATAAATCGCCTGTTTCAGTGCCTGGCGAAAACAGAACAAGAATGTTCACACTGATTGATCAGTGACATAAAGTTGCCACAAAACGGCCGTAACGGATTTTACTTCAGGCGTCCACGACTTCAGGCCTGTCTTACATAAAGCAGAGGCTTCGCTGGAAAATAGCAACAGTTACTATAAATATGGTATCGGGTTGCTTGAGACCCTGAGTCAACAGGTCTGACAAAGAGCCAAGTATGGTTTAAACACATTTTATAACTTGCTATTGAATGTCAAGGGGATATATATATATCAAGAGAGAGAGAGGGGTGGGGGGGGGGGAGTGTAGACAAAAAGGGAGATTGTAAGTAAGTAAGTAAACAAAGTGCTTAACGTCCACAGAAACCACGAGGCTTATTAGGGACGGGGAGAAGGGGGTATGGAGATGGGGGAAGAGGGAGATTATATACCTATCGCTACAATGTCACCACCAGAATGATTCCTGCATTAAGATGGGCAGCGATGAGAGCCATTTTAATGTTTCAGTAGGAAGTGATGGACAAAGTCACAAGACAGTGTCCACAAACCACAACCTAGGGATATTGATTGATGATCACTTTTATATAGCGCGTTTGCAGCATGTGATTCTGAATGAGTGACTGTAATAATAATAATGTACATTTACCATGCGCTCATAATAATAATAATAATAATAGGGAACTTATAGAGCGCTTTCAGAAACTCAAAGCGCTTTACAACTGAACTTAAACAAAAACATACAATGCGCAAATATACAAGCGTACAACACCCTGAGCGCTCACATGATACAAATTAACCTAAATATGATATTCTATACACATGTAGAGCACAGTCCTACCAAAACAGTTTACATAAAGTATTATACAGAAACACACACACACACACACACACACACACACACACACACACACACACACACACACACACACACACATGCACACACACACACACATGAATGTAGCAGAAACTGGGTACTGATATTAGTTCGGGTGAAAATACTGTGAGAAGAGGATGGTTTTCAGTTTGGCTTTATTCCATGACAGGGTTGAGCAGTGTCTAAGGTCTTGTGGGAGCGAATTCCAAATGCGGGGTCCAAAGGTAGGTATTGTTGCTTAATGTCCTCGGATGTCGGCTGACATATTAGGGACAAGCTGAGACCAATGCCGAGGCATGGTTCAATATAGCTTTACGTCCACGGAAACCAGAAGGCTCGTTAGGACGGACAGCCCAGGACGACCACCTCGACTATCACACAGCTCCTGAACAAGAGAAGGTGCTTTTTATAGCGCGGTTTGAATATCCACCGAAGTGGTGTACGTACAGCGCTGTTTGGTTGCACGTGGCTGGTGCAACGTCAAACTGTTGCCGTCTCGGCGCGTTCTGTGTACACCATTGGGCGGTTCAGTGAAGCTGGTTTGCACGAGTGAATGCCCTTTGTAATCTTTCGCGCAAGAAGTCGCGAGAGGTCGCAGCGTCACTTCCGGGCCGATTTCTGAGTAGGCGTTGCTTCACGCTGTGTATAACAAGGGAAGTTGAACCTAGAATTGCGAAGCAGTACAAATGCCACCATTGTTGCAGTTGCAAAAGTTACCGGGGAAAGGGGATGGAGGGTGGAAAAAAGTGTCTTTGGTCGTTTTTGGCGATCAGAAGATCGCGAGTTTGTGGAAAAATGCGTTTTGGGGCATCCTGTAGCATGAGCAACAAGTTATTGCTTGTTGCCAGACACATTCTGACTACGGGCCTCCAAAAATGTCTTTAAAGTTGGCAGTGTAAAATTCGTAAATTCACTGTCACCGCCTTCCATTGTGTAGAAAGTACGCACCGGAAGTAAAAGCAGCCAAGGGACTTAAGCGATGCCGGGCAAAAGTCAAGGGAACCCCGCCTGAACCGCCTAATACAACCATGCGCCATCTCACGTCACCTCATGCAAAGCCACATACGTAGGGTGCATGGATGTTTAGCTCAGTGTAACCTGCCACCTCAGTACACTTTCGGCAGAATGACCGGGATCTTTTACGTGCTACTGCGGTAACATGGGGGTGGAACGGAAACCGAAATAAGAGTCGGAACAGAAAATTGTCCCTGGAAGAAAAGAAAAAAACGAAAAAAAAAACAAAAAAAACGGTCCTGTCGGGATTCGAACCCGTGACCTTTCGATCACGGGTCCGGCGCTCTAACCGCTGAACTATCCCCGCTCCCCAGAGAGATAGAGACAGAGAACGGCAACTCAGTGACTAAACTTCGTTCCCACAAGCTGGCAGAGCAGCACTGTCAGTTCAAACGTTTTCGTTTGTCGTCCAAAATGATAGCTTTCATTCTTCGTCTAAGTAAATTAACCTGCTGCTCGTGAGTTGGCAATGACTCACTGCTGGGGATATTGCTCAGCCCGTCCACTCTCACTCCTTTCAGCCCAACACAGTGGAAGACTCGAGTCTTTGTGCCCGACAGTTTTGAAATATGAATATTTTACCACATCCATTCGATGGGTTGTATTTCTCTTCAAACACCGCATCCGACATCCAAATTCTCGCTAGCCCTTAGATCATCTTGCAAACGTCACTTGGAGCATTGACAGGCAGTAAATTTACCTTCCAACGACGAGAGCATTGTCAAGGGAGATCACTAGAAGTTGTACTCGTGTCACGCTTTTGATTACATTGGGATTGTGTGTGTAAGTATCGGGCGACGTGAAATGATATATGCCTTCTAATATACCGGCAAACAATGGCCAGAGCGGGCTATAAAGCAAGGAGGCCAAGGGTCTCTTCGCGGCTCACCCCTTTTGTGGCCCATAAACAAGACATATAAGATCTATCACCACCGCCATCTTCTTGACAGCCCTCTAGAGTTACCTGCCCACTGTGTGACGCTAACGTGGCTCGGACCTGAGGGGAGAGAGAGAAAGAGAGAGAGAAGGGAAGGGAGGTGTAGTGAGCCTAACACAAGTTTAGAACCCTTATTACAAACGTAGTCTTTATTTTCAATGCTTGTAAAAACAGGAAGAACAAGAAGAAAACTAGGCCAGACAATTCTCTCCCCTTTCTCTCTGATTGAATGGGTTTGTAAGCGGTGAGAACTTGTCGGCGAAAAGCGTGAGTAAGGGTGGTGGGGGGGGGTCTGTGTGTACGTGTGCGAGAGTGTAATCAAAGTGTCAACGTGTGTGTCTCTCTCCTCTCTGCTTTTTAAATAATAGCTGCACACGCTGGAAATGTTGGCATTATAAATAACCCTGAAATCATCCGCATGATCGTCCCCCCTCCACACATTTCTTCTTGCTCCCCATCGACACACCACACCACACACACACACACACACACACACACATGCTCCCCCCCTCCCCCCCTTACACACACACTCATACATAATTATACAAGACCTCACAAACATACATGCTCTCTGATGTCGAACATCTCCCATTCAATACAGGATCAGAATCAGAAGACCGAAAATAACATAAAATATCGCTTTGACTCCTATTCATTTTTTTTTAAACCCACACAGCTGCAGCTGTTCGGCTATTAAATTAGCGTTTACGCCTTCTTTGAGCATACAGCCTGCCATCACCCAGTTGGTTGACTGGGTCTTATTCGACGCGTGCTTTACAGTGGACAGGTTTATCACATCGACGCTTCTTATGACTACATCGATATACGCTTGGGTTCAAGCCCATTGTGCCGGCATATAAAATCCATGTGTTGACCACAGCAAAAAAAGGTTGTGGTTTGTGGACACTGTCCTGTGACTTTGTCCATCACTTCCTACTGAAACATTAAAATGGCTCTCATCGCTGCCCATCTTAATGCAGGAATCATTCTGGTGGTGACAGTGTAGCGATAGGTATATAATCTCCCTCTCCCCCCACCTCCATAACCCCTTCTCCCCGTCCCTAATAAGCCGTCTGGTTTCTGTGGCCGTTAAGCACCATGTTTACAGCAACTCACGTGAGCCGGTTTGGCCTTGCGGTAAGGCGTTAGGCTGGTAAGCAGAGGGACCTCGGTTCGAATCCGCCTCGGCTCTCCTTTCTCTTCAAAGGTTGTGGTCTGTGGACACTGTCTTGTGACTTTGTCCCTCACAGTCACAATTAATGAAACATTAAAATAGTTCTGATCGCTGCCTACCTTAATGCAGGAGCCATTCTGGTGATGACAGCGTAGCGAAAGGTATATAATCCCCCTCTTCCCCCCACTTCCGTACCCCCCCCCCGTCCCTGATAAGCCTTATGGTTTCTATGGACGTTAAGCACCATGTTTACTTACTTACAGCAAATTAGAGCTCAGGAGCTGCGTGAAAGTCGAGGTGGCCGTCCTGGGCTCCCGTCCCTAATAAGTCTACTTTTTTCTGTGGACGTAAAGCAACATTAAACTGAACCACAGCAACAGTTCACGACAATAACACTGTTCATTGGTCATAATTATATCGGCTTGACTGTGCGCTTGAAATAGTCGAATAAAACCTCAGGCCTAAAGAACTGGAAACACAGTTCCACGTCTATAAAATCAGTACATATGGTACTCTTCGATGGTTGGAAAATGTTTGGGGCAAGTTCGATCTGCCTGCTAAGTAAGCACTATGACTTATTCAACTCAAAACGAGGTCATTATAAAGATTTTTTCCCCCCTCCAAATTCTTGGACTTAGCGTTCAAAAGAAGAGAAATTGCTATTAATGGAATGTTGACGCGTCCATCATTGGTATCCATGGCGATTTTTGTGTACATCGTGCAGTTACTCAAATTGGTTTGTGTGTATATATTATAATTATATACCGTTATAAGTCTAGATATTAGCCCTGATAGAACTCTGTGCAGTTGACTGGGTCCAAGGCATCAACTAAATTACAATCCTACATATATGTGTAAACACATAAAGGGTTCAAAAGAACCCTATTTATTAGGACAAAACACAAAATGTGAATTTTCGGGATAGTCCTCTTTATTAAGCAACAAAACTACACTTAAACGATAGTTAAACGGTGAAACACGATGAAAAATGAGATGGAGAGCAAAGACACTTTGTGTACATCGTGCGGTTACTCAAACTGGTTTCTGTGTGTATATATTATAATTATATACCGTTATAATTCTAGATATTAGCCCTGATAGAACTCTGTGCAGTTGACTGGGTTCAAGGCATCAGTAAGTAAGTAGGTGTTTTACGCCCAGTCAACCGGTACGTTCAAGGCATCAACTAAGTTACAATTCTACATATATGTGTAAACATATAAAGGGTTCAAAAGAACACTATTTATTAGGACAAAACACAAAATGTGAATTTTCTGGATAGTCCTCTTTATCAAGCAGCAAAACGACACTTAAACGATAGTTAAACGGTCAAACACGATGGAAAATGAGATGGAGAGCCAAGACACTTTGTGTACATCGTGCGGTTACTCAAACTGGTTTCTGTGTGTATATATTATAATTATAATATTATACCGTTATAATTCTAGATATTAGCCCTGATATAACTATGTGCGGTTGACTGGGTTCAAGGCATCAACTAAATTACAATTCTAGATATGTGTGAACACATAAAGGGTTCAAAAGAACGCTATTTATTAGGACAAAACACAAAATGTGATTTTTTGGGGTAGTCCCCTTTATCAAGCTGCTAAACGACATTTAAACGACAGTTAAACGGTAAAACACGATGAAAAAGGCGACGGAGAGCTAAGACATTTATCTGTTTTTGGTTGAGCTATGTTGTTTTCGTGTCCAGCGCTTGGAAGAATAATTTGTTCTTCAGATTTTCTAGCTATGTGTGAGTGCAATTTAATATGATTCACATGCTCCTCTTAACACTTTCTCCTAATGTACAGTTTGTAACCTTTTTTTGTTTGTTTTGTTTTTTGTTGTTGTTGCTTTGCAAGAGTGATTTCCCATAAAAGCCTGTTCCGTGTGTAGACAGAGGCCGTCCCTAATCAGCCTTATGGTTTATGTGGACGTTAAGCACCATGTTTACTTACTTCCAGACTGAGTTAGATCCGGTCTCTGGTGGGCCGGAGGCACAGGCTAAACAGAGCTGGCGCATGTACGATAGTCGGAACAAAACGGTTGTCTGAAACGGAAACCAACATGTCTCCACAAAAATATAAGCTGTCATGATCTCCCACCTCCTCATTATTTCTAGTATTCATTATTATGATATATTATCGTTTGTTCTGCCTGTGCGTCTAGATCAAAAGCAATATTCCACAGCTGCTCAAACAAACCATATTATTTCCAGCCTGCTCACCAGTATGGCTTAATTCGTTCAGTTTAATAAACGATGGACTAGATCATAGATAACTGATTGTCAACGCCCAGTCACCCATGACGCTTATATCAAGGGCGGGGGTAGGGAGGTCGGGGTCATAATTATAAGTAGTTAGAGTGTATTGTCACACTTCCAGTAACAGCAACGCTATTTATTAGGACAAAAGTGTATTGTCACACTTCCAGTAAGAGCAAAGCTATTTATTAGGACAAAACAACATGCGAATTTGTCTAGACACGAGAACGACATAGCTCAACCCAAAACAGATAAGTGGCTTAGCTCTAAATCTCACTTTCAACGTTTTTTACCAGAAGCACTGGACAGGAAAACAACATAACTCAACCAAAAACAGATAAGTGGTTTAGCTTTCCATCTCATTTTTAATCGTTTTTGATCGTTTAGCTGTCATTTTGTAGCTTGACAAAGGGATTACCCCGAACATTTGCTGGTTTTGTCTTGTCCTAATAAATAGCGTTCTTTTGGAAAAAAAATAATTGTGTTTGGATCTCGTTTTAGAACGCTAGCAATCATTCTTGTTTCAGATTTTCGTTTTTCACCGTTTAACTGTTGTTTAAGTGTTATTTTGTAGGTTGATACAGGGGATTACCCTGACAATTCGCATGTTTTGTTTTGTTTTAATAAATAGCATTCTTTTGAACGTTTTATGAGTTTGGATCTTGTTTCAGAACGCTAGCAGTCATTTCTGTTTCAGATTCCAATAACAGCGTTCTGATGAGAAGTTGGTGATGCGAGAGAAGGCGGTCGTTTTTAAACTGAATCGCAGGCGTTTCGAGTTTTGGTTTTATTTTGATTGGAAATGCACTTAGTATAGCCTACTGTTATTGAACTATAACAGGATCTTGAGTGTGTTCTTAGGAGTTCAATCAAACTGCAAATGTTTTTCTTCTTTGGGTTAATGCACAGTCTGTACAATATGTGTGTGTGTGTGGTGTGTGTAAGCGAGAAAGACTGAAGAGAGAGAGAAGGGGGGTGAGTGCATTCGTGTGTGTGTGTGTGTGTGTGTGTGTGTGTGGGAGAGGAGAGAGAGAGAGAGAGAGAGAGAGAGAGAGAGAGAGAGAGAGAGAGAGAGAGAGAGAGAGAGTGCATTCGTGTGTGTCTGTGTGGAGAGAGAGAGAGAGAGAGAGAGAGAGAGAGAGAGAGAGAGAGAGAGAGAGAGAGAGAGAGAGAGAATAAAATTAACAAAGGCAATGTTTCAAATGCAAATAAATTTATTCAATAGAATTATCAAACATCACACATCAGTTTATGATAAACTTGCAGTCTGTTCTCAACAGATTCGTTACTCCTACTGTCTTACTTATTTCCAATCCATTCAACAGTGCACTCTCACACTCCGTCCCCTCTCTCCGGCCCCTCAAGCACACCCATCACTTGAATGCATGGTACCAAAATGTACACATAATTATTATCGCTCACACACATTACTGGACTCTTTACTCTTAACTCATTCATACACGATTCAACATACTGCTTCACCCACGCTACATGATACACATTTGATCCTCAAAACATCTGATTATCCAACTACACAGCACAGCCTGTCTGGGCTGTAGTGTTACATTAACAACAGCACAATATGGATCGTGAATCTGTTAAAAACAAATTATGAAGTACGAAAATATAAAATGATTTTTGTCGAATCGTTACTCACGTTATCATGGGATCCGGTGATTATGAACCGTTATATCTTTCTCCACTGCCGTGCCATTTTGTATGTATGTAAGCTATGAATGTACAAATGCGTACGTATGGTAAACTAAGACTGGTTTGTTGAACATGACGGACCTCACGTTTGTACAGTGATTGGCGTATCTGTTGCCCAGGCACAAGCACAAAAAATAATCATAACAACAATATTTAGTATTAATAATATCAACAAAAATGTATAAAAAAAGAGTACATAAAACAGCTAATAAAATTCACGAACAATTTCAAAATAAAAACCATGAACAGAATTGACCCAATGGCATGAACTGAAAGCAAAACTTCTAAAAATCAACACGTCACTCAGACTCTTTGTACTTGGTTGTATCCCCACCCCCCCCCCCACCCTTAAAGTTAAACTTTGGAACCGATTCCCCCCACCCCGCCCCCTTTGTTTGCGTACATAAATTTGAACATTAATTTAAGACGTTTAATCAGAAGAAAAAAGCATCCTTTTGCCATTTTAAGCATCATTGTAGTACCAAAATAATGACACTAAACTGGTATCACCCAAAAGATAGTGAATTGGGTTTGTTCATGTCATGTTCACACGCAGACGCACAAACAGCAGGTTTGCTTGCGAACTGTACTCGACTTATCACAAACAAGGGTTGTGTACCCCTAAAACCCATTACAAAAAAAATAAACGGCATGTACACAATGAAAAGACCACACAACATGTTTTAGGAAGGAAAAAATCACAGACTTCGACATACAGAGCACCCCTTTTGATTGGTGGCCAACACACGCACTGCGCATGTCAGTTTTGTCGTTCATTCAAAGCGCAAATTACGTCTGTATTGGGAATAATATTCAACAGCTTCTGTTTGTGCAATGCCATCTATTTGTTTTCGTTATCGTGTTCCATAACAACTTTAGAACGAAAGCAACACCAGAGAACATAATCAACTCTGTCGCGACTGCGACTGCATAAGTCCCAAATCAGGACATGTTTCACTTAAATAAACAGAGAAACTGATCAGAACCAAACTTCGCCATCCTGAAGTGTGGTTAATATCCATAGCTGTGTCGCTTTCACTTTCCTTAATTGGATATTACGGTGTTAATCACCCAGTGGTGTAGAGACTGACTATATATATACATTGAAGTCCAACAGTTTCACATTTTTCTTCCTTTCTGAAGAAAAACAACAACAACATAATAATAATAAAGAACACAAGGTACAGGTGAGTGTGAACGTGAAAGAAACAGTAAAAAACTCTCTACCGTCTCCAGTTTCAATCAAAACACAAGCACACTCGCCGTTCACTTCTTCGTGAGCAAACATAAACTTAGTACACACAGTGACACACGAAAATAAAGTGTTACATGTTTGTGGTGAGGTGTGCTATGAACAGTATCTTATGGCCATAATCTGTTCAACAGTTCATCGCCCTACACCGGCGATGCAGTCGTTGGCAGCACAGCTCTCTGTCTATGAGATCAGAGAACGGTCGGATTTCCACAGAGCTGAGGTTGGGGGGTGGCGAGGGATGCGGAAGGGGTGGGGGGGGGGGGGGGGGGGGGGGAGAGAGAGAGAGAGAGAGAAGGGGAACATGGGAAGTCACCATGGCAAACGACAGAGAGATAAAAATAATCAGCCACGTTTGCAACGCCACAATTTTCCACGTGACGCCGTTCTGATCAACGTCACAGCGACAGTGACATCACAGCCCACGTCAGGGCACAGCAGCAGCGCCCAGTCTCTGCCCGTACAGGGAGTACGGGGAGTAGTAAGGTCCTACGGCTTGCAGCCCCTGTCCGGACGGCGCCGGGGGCGGCAAGGTGGCGAGGGGCGACTTGTACGGGTGGTAGCGGTTGGCACTGAGCAGAGCGCTGACGGGGCTCAGGGAAGTGGGGTAGGTCCTTCGCAGGGAGTTGGGGCTGAGCGGCGACCCAGGGTAGTGGCTGTGGCACCCGGCCGCAGCTGCCGCCGCCGCCAGACTAGGGTGAAGTCCCAGAGCCCCGTAGGCAGCGAGGGTGGAAGCCTCCGCGGAGGAGGTGTGAGTCCTGAGGTGCTGCAGCAGCTCCTCGGAGTTCCCGAAGCGCTTGCCGCAGTACTCGCTACCCGCCACCCAGCTGCAGACGTAGCCCAGCCCCTGGTGGGCCGCCAGCGGGTACAGCGGGGAGTGCAGCGACGACAGGCCGGCCATGGTGGTGGACAGGGACGCGGCGGAGGAGATGGAAGGAATGATGGGGAGCGAGGCCCCCCCGAGCCCGGCCAGGGCTCCGCTGGTCAGGCTGGTCAGAGACTTCTCGTGGGCGCACTGCGAGCATCCGGGCGCCGTGCAAGCGCTGGACAGGTGCGAGTTCTGCAGGGTCAGCTGGCAGTTGGTGCAGTAAGGATCCCGACACACCGGCACCAAGGTCGTGGCCCCGGAAGGGGTCCGGACACGGGCGTAGGCCACGTAGGGCGACAGGGCCGAGCCGCCGGCCCCCTTCAGAGCCGCGGCCGACGACTGAGCCGCGGCCACCGCCGAGAGGGATCCGAGCCCGGAGTGCGCAGCTAGAGCGTTGTGGTAGCTCTGCACGGCGGGGTCCAGTCCGGGGAAGAGAGACAGGTGGGGGTAGGCGGCGGCCAGCGGGTGAGCGGAAGGCAGGCCGGGCAGGAAGGAGGAGTGGGTGACGGAGGGCTTGGGCAGGGAGTTGAGCGAGCTGTGGTGGGAGATGGGCACGCCGGAGGAGCTCTTGGCCCCTGGAGGGGAGGCCGAGGCCGAGTGTCTCGTCAAGCTGCCACCCACAGAGGCCGGCGGCGTGCTGTTGTAGTCGTTACATTCCCGGGCACTTCCACTGCGCGACGTACACCTCTGGCTGCTGGAGCCTGTGGCACTGACCGGGCGATTGTTGCCGTTGTTGCTGTTGTTGTTGCTGTTACTGCTGCTGCTGAGGATGTTGTGGGAAGACGAAGACGATGAGGCGGAGGAGGACGAAGTGGCGGACAAACTGTGGCTGGTGGCGTCGCTGGAGGAGCTCTTGCTGCTGCTGCTGGCGTTACCGCTGTCAGTGGCCTTCTCGCCACCGATAGGCACAAGGGGTGGAATGTCTTTAGGGGGCACTGTTCTGAAGCCAGGCTTGGAGCTGGAATCGCGGCCTGACTCCCCACTGGAGCCTTTGCTGCCCCGAGAGGAAGGCCTCTTCTCCTGCTCTGACTTGTCCGCCGCCTCCTTGTCCTTCTTGTCCAGTGGGGGGATGATGGGCTTTGAGGGGGACGGGTCCTTGCCGATGCTGCTACAGGTCTGAGCCAGCAGGGCCAGAGGGCTTTTCTTGGCGTCCAGCTGAAACACACAACACACGAAAGGTCAGCCACCAGCACAGAGCGGGCAGGAAAGAGTTACTGGCAGCTCTATGGCCCCAGTCAGTTACAGTTTTCTCTTTACGGGGAAGGTAGTAATTGGATTTTAGCGTCCTGTCAACCGCACAGGGTCACCCCAGGACGATGGAACTCTGTTATAAGGACGTGCACACAATACAAAATATACAGACATATAAACATCGTGAATTTTTTCTAAGAGTTAGTCCCTTCAAAATGACCCTTGTTAGATAGAGAGAGAGTGAGAGAGAGAGAGAGAGAGAGAGAGAGAGGGCTAGGTAGGACATGCTGGTATTGTCGATCATTCCGTCAGATTTACTGATCAGAATGCTTACTGTCATCACAGAAAAGGACTAGAATAAAACTCCATTCTATAGTGAATACCTAACTGCATGATTTATTTTAAAAATAAAGGGTATTCTGTCCGAAATGTACAACGGTCAAAACGATTACTTAAAAATAAAGGGAATACTGACTGCGGTAAAGCTTCCTCCCCCCTTTCTCTTATTCCCCCCTCCCCACCCCCCACCCAATCTTTTTTCCTGATCCTCGTTCAAAGCTGGTCATCAGTAATACTAATAGTACTAATACTCATAGTTTTTTTCTCTCCACTTTTCAACAGTCTCGTGTGTGCCTTACTTCAGTTCATTCCTCCAATCACCACAACTGCACAGGGCAACACGAAATCGCCCCATGTTGTTTCATCAACTGAGTGAATTGCTTTGTTACGCATGCATACATGAATGATAAACACTGACCAAGTGTCAGGCATTGTGCAGCGCACAGCTATAGGCTAGAGATAGTCAAGTAACGATGTCACACGTTATTCCATAACGCTGGTGGACCCACACGTTCATGCTAAAGGTTTTTGTAGATCAACAAGGCCTCGGGGCCAGCTACACTGAACGAGATCTGATCAAAAACCAACATCAAAAGAATTCAGTGTCACGGAATGTAAATTTGGAGCCGCAAAGTGCATATTTGTGTTCGTGATTCGCGGCCTTATCTGGTGTAAATGTAAGGCTATAACGCTGCAAGCTGACTATAGCCCACTCTTCACCGATAGGGATAAAAAGAAACCTTGTTGCAATCGTATTCCGTTTCCTGTTCAACTGGTATATTTGTCTATCAAATGGCGTAGACCATGCCAGCAGATGAAAATCCCCCCAGGGGGCCCCAGTATAGATTGCAATACTAAAATGTCTGTCATGTGAAGGAAAAAGATACATAAGCGACCTTGGCTTTTCAGTAATACATGCAAAATCTCTCCCTGTCCCTCTCTGCTCAAGTCGGACATACCAAGAAGTTCGTTAATTAAATATGACCGTTCATTCGATAGTTTCGCACCGAGCTTAGCGCAGATTGTCAATACGTCAATCTCCAGACTGCACCCACAGGCGCGCGAAAATGAAACAAATCTGAGGGCCAGTTTTTTCCCCCCGGACATTATAATTTCTACTGCAGCTACACTATCACATGTATGCAACACGATCAATGCCCATTAATGACTGTGGCATTTGTGTGGCATATAAAATGTGTGTGTGTGTGTGTGTGTGTGTGTGTGTGTGTGTGTGTGTGTTTTCTTCCCTGATGCTATTTAGAATCGTTTTATTAATAGTTTACTCGGAAGCTGAAAACACACACTCCCCCCCCCCCCCCCCCCCATGGGGTACCCCGGACGCAGAAATTAAAAACTCCCCCCCCCCCCCCCCTTTATTAGTTCTCTTTTAATGCTACCTGGAGCAGGCCTAGGTCAGATTATACCTTTGCCTGCTGCTCGAAATTTTGCCTTTCGGTTAAAAAAAAAGAGGATTCGTTCAGCTTCATCCTTTTCCCTTACTGTCCTGTTTATTAAAGTGTTGCATATGACCGTAATTGTAAATCAAGACCTTCACTCGTGTTTGGATGACTCGACATTTGACCTTCGCGGTTGATTGGCCATTAAATATAACTACCTTTTTCTCTAAACCTCGTGCATTTAGAGCTTCTACGTGACCAAGTGATCTTTTCCCCTAAAACCATGGCATTGTAAGCAATAAAGCAAAGGGCCCGACATTGTATAGACATACCTGACAACGATCATGGACACGCACCGTTTTATCAGCACGTCAATCTATACCGTCACACATTAAAAGTAATACAACAGCACAACGTAGGGAACCGAGTCGCCCCGGCTGACCTAATGGGTCAACAACAACAAAACCGACAAGCCCCACATTCATGCCACGGCAACCTCTCAGTCGGTGTTGTTGTAGTCGAGGACGATCTCGTCAGTTAGCGGGAAGAAAGGTCTGCTGCGTTCGGAGCACTGACTAGTTTCTCGTTTGTTTACCAGCGCCACTACCATCCCCCCCCCCCCCCCCCCCCCCCCCCCCCCCGTGTGTTTCTCTCTCGAATGCACTCTCTCTCCCCCCCTCCTCACTCGATCCTGCCCTCCTCCTTCCCCTCTCTTCTCGACTGTAGCCCCCCCCCCCCCCCCCCCCCCGACTATAGCTCTCTCTCTTCTGTAGTTTACTTAGCAAGGACTAGTCATCAGACTGGTTTAAATAAACTTAAACTACGATTCTTGGAAAATAAGGTTTTCGAGAACGAGCTCTTTTTCGGCTGCATGATCTCTCTCTCTCTCACTCAGTCTGTCTCCCCCCTTCTCTCTGCCTGCTCCTCTGCCCCCTCCCCCCCCCCTCCCCCCTCAAATTCCGAGCGCACGCATGCCCCGAGCCGGACAAACTCCTAAACATGTCTGTCTCCGAGTTCCTGTTTGCTCGCAACACATCGCTCCATCATGATAGTTATGACACGGCACCGCAGGGAAGGAAGAGGACGGCCAGGGAAATGGCCTCTACAGTACAAACACGACGTGCAGCATGCCAATCGTTGCCAGGCTTAACAATGGTGGAAGCAGACAAACGCCGCTCAAACAAGAGAGGCCTTTGAACAAGGAAGCGGAGAGGTTTCAGGCCAAACAAAGCTAATCACTCCACGCTAATTCCAGGCATTTTGCAGCCTGCTCCATCGCCGCCGCATCGACCTGGATTGATTTTCTGTCGCGTTGAACGTGCAACGATTGCCGCCGGCATTTGTGTGTGGCACCGTGCTCTTGCTCCTCGTGTCGATAGTTTCGCACTGAGGTTAGCGCGGGACTGTCAGTCTCCAGACCGCATTCACAGGCGCTCGAATATGAAACAACTTTCGGTCTTTCGTTGTTGTTGTTTTGTGGGTTTTATTGTGTGTGTGTGTGTGTGTGTGTGTGTGTGTGTGTGTGTGTGCTTCTCTTTCTCGCTCCTTCTTCCTTTCTAAGTTTTATTCAATTCATACACAAGCCACAACCGTGAATGGCCACAACCCATCAGAATCCGCCAGTGACCGAGACATGTTTAGGTCTGTGTTTAACTTTCCTTTCTGTGATGTTAAATGTTAAATCCTAAACCGTGTTAACGTATTCCCTCCCGCATGCGCCTTTCCTCAGCGGGAATTTGGACATGGTGGGGTCAGGTGGGTTCTGTGTAGTCAATAATAGTAAGGAGTGGACGTGGAAACTGCAATCATCATGGCAGGAGAGGTCTGGTGGGAGAGCAAAAGGGGATGGGGAGGCAAGAGAAAGAAGATAAAAAAATAAAAATAAATCGCAAGTGGTTAGTTTGGCCAACTTAGTCTCCTCCCCCCCCCCCCCCCCCCTACCCCCCTTCCCCATACCATCAACACAGGCGGTTGACAGTTTTCCTGCCACTGCAATTAATCGTATGTCCTATCCTATCCTGTAGTTGAAAGGGGGAGTGGGGCAGTAACGGTAAATGGGGTCGGGCACAGGATGCAGTGGGTTAGGGACACAGGCCACCGCCACATCCCTCCCTGCCAGCGTCATAAAGCATTGGGCGAGGTAACTGTCAAAAGCGTGTGTGTAATGGCGAGTCCGTGTGCATCTGTGTGTGTGTGTGTGTGTGTGTGTGAGAGAGAGAGAGAGAGAGAGAGAGAGAGAGGGAGGGAGAGAGATTACTTACGAGTGATCAATATTTAAGAACTCAAAAGCGAAAGAATCGTCGAAGAAAACTATGCTTTTCGGGGTGGGGTGGTGGGCTGAAAAGCCTTGTAACGCACATGTCCCTAAAACTTTTTCCATCTTGAAGGTTCTGACACATTTGTTTTCTGAGCAAAAATACAACTTCAAGCCACTTCAGTCATGGTTAAACCAGTTGAGTTGGAGACAGGCCTGCAGTATATTTTCTACAGGGAAGTCGTATATTGTCCCAAAGAAGCTGCACAAGAAATCTTCACCTTCTGTAGAAAATCCGTACATATTTTACAGAACCTTTAAAGTAGATTCCAGGGAAGCTGTACATTATAAATGAGCTGCATACTTCACAAAAAAGCTGTACGTCATTTGTCGAGACAAAGTATGCATTTTAAAGAACCTATACGTTGTCCAAAACATTCTAGGAATTGTATTTAGAAAGTGGTTATTTTCAAGTTCTACGAAATTTTCAAATTCCAAGGAAAGGCTGCTTTTCTTGTGAATGTGAAACGAATAAATAACCCAAGGATAGGCCTACCCCATCGATCTTGTAAAACACGCGGAACTAGCAGTACCACAAGCTGCTGTGGCTTCTTCAAAGCACTTGCTATAATCCCCCCCCCCCCCCCCCCCCGCTTTCCTCTCCATTTTCCTGGTTCACTCCTTCTGACGAAAAAAAAAAAAAATCAAAAAATCATCCCCTCCACCAAACCAAAGGGATTCAGCTTCCTCGTTCCCCCTATACCATTTAAACTTCCTTCATCCACGATATAAACAGATTGCTGGCAAACAAACTTCACTCTGCAGGAAAAGGGCAATTATCTAGACCCTTCCTTTGCAAAGCAGGGCCTAGTGAACAGGACTGGATGCAGCGCGCGAGCGGAGCGCGACAGCCAAAGATGAACCGACTCGGAGTCGAAAGTTCATTAAGATCGCATCTTCCGGTGAGCTTTGGGAGGCAGCTTCATGAGCATACGCCAAGCATCGACTACCACCAGCCCGACTCCCCCCCCCCCCCCCCCCCAAACATACACACACGTGAGGGGAGTAGACCCCAGTCGTCGATGCTTGAAATGTGCTTTTAGTCATGTGGGGTACGAACTCAACGGGTCCTGTGGTTGTGCGAGGCACAATAACCAGTCTACCGATGGCTTAGCACTGAGAACTAGGGGGCGTGCAGGAAGTCCTACACCAGCCGAGACTGCGCAATACTCACGTCTCTTTGATACTGATGTGAGGCATGAGCTGCGTTACGAACGTTGTATTACATACATGCATGAACAGATCGACATTATATACATTTGGAGGATGGGTAAGCATTCATAAGCCACCGCTCGAAAGCAGCAGAAATGTCTATTGGAAGGATGGAAGACAAGGTCCAAAATCGAGTTAGGCCTGTCATTGCTTGTTAACGTGACTGTACACAATGCTTCCTAAACTATGTGGTAACCGGGACTATGCTTCCCCTAAACACAACTGTTCCACTATATATCCTGCCGAAAATTTCCGATGCAGTCTTACCTACCGAAATTCTTTTCTCTGTTTTTAATTTTTATTAAACAAACGGTGTGAAAAGTTAATGGACGAAGAAACAGAGAGAGAGACTTCTCGCGCGCCACTCAACGTACACCCCAACACCACGCTCTATGCAGGCAGGCTATGACTCATTGCATTTACTGCGAGAGAACAGCTCCACTTGGCGAGAGCTGCGGGTGTGGCGCCTAAAAGGGCTTTTCTGCTATAACTGCGATCGGGAACGCAAAACCCACCTAAAATTGAATTGTCAAATTCAGCAAACCACTCTACATCTCTGATCTGTTTTGGCAGTGTGCCCACGGACCGTCTGCACGATGGATTTTGTTTTCAAGAAAAGCACATACATTCTTCCCTTTCACACTTTTTTTCCTCTTTTTTTTTTTCTCGCTCGTTTTTTTCTCCCCTTCTCTCCCCGGCTGAAACTTGTCCTATCCAAAGTTATCGTTTTATAATACATACCGTGGTAGGCAGAGGCTGAAGATAATCCGGGTGGAGGTACTGTGAAACTCCTGACGCTAACATGTCGAAGCCGTAGAAGTTACCACACATTCAATTGCTTCAATCAAACTACACAATCAGAAAAAAGTTTAGAACGTCAAACTCCTAGCAGGAACTCCATGGGAAAGTTGAAACTGAAGTCAAGCAAAATATCCAAAATAGGATGGTTGAAACAGGCGTAAGTAATGTCGAAGAAGAAATAACACCCCAGGCAACAACAACGGAGAATCCTTGCAGTGGAAAAAGTCTGTGAGAACTGAGGACCAGATTCCTGGCGTCCGAACACAAGACTCACTTTCGCAGCACGACTCGTACAAGCGGCGTTCTGAACGCTATGAGCAACACACGCCGACCACAGCAAAGTGATGTAGTCAAGGAAAGCACGCCTCACGCAAGGGTCCTCTCAGCCAACAGAATGCCAGCACGGCCTGTCAATCACAATGCACGCAGGCCGAGTGCCGGGCAAGTTTTATTGAAACATGCCGCCCGACGAGACAACACACACAACGCGAGCCGACAACACTTGTGAATTACCCCAACATGAAACGCCGGCACCGCTTGCCAATGAAATCGTAAATAAGAGCCCGTCGCTCGTTTTCATTGGCCGAGAGCCCAAGGGGGCGTGACGTCATCGCCCAACGGCGACAGTGATGGGCAGGTGCCTGTCAAAGTATTGACCAATCAGCGCGTATCACGGTGATTAGGTTGGCGGCCTGCCAGGCGACACCTTGTGAACCATGCTATCAGTCATTTTGACGACTCGTCCGTCAATCACGGGTGATTTATATCGCGGCGTGCTGTTAATGTACACTTTGTAAATAGGCAGCGAGATGAAAGGCGCGCTCAGGAAAGCGATACGGGGTGGAAAAGGGCTGTTGCTGCTCTGACTGCTGCAGAGTGTTCTGCGTGGGTCAGGCAAGCCTCTTCTTCTTCTTCCCGAGCATTGTGCAAAGCAGGTACGAAGTATCACGTCTGTCAGTACTTCGCTAATCATGCAAGAGGTAAAAACTATTCCGTTTGCCGGTTGTTAGGTGGGCAGAATACACGCAGGAAAGAGCTTACGGCCTAAACAGGGGGTGGATTAAAGTCGATTATCAATCCAAACACGTGCGTACCGAAAGAAAAACTTCGTCACGAGCGTGTGCTTGAAGTCAAAGCTTCAGTTGACAGGCTCGGAGAACAGGTGCAGGGAGGGCGAGGAGTGTTGTCCCAACAGGCCCAGAGAGCAGGTGCAGGGAGGGTGGAGGAGTGTTGTCCCAACAGGCCCAGAGAGCAGGTGCTGGGAGGGTGGAGGAGTGTTGTCCCAACAGGCCCAGAGAGCAGGTGCTGGGAGGTCGGAGGAGTGTTGTCCCAACAGGCCCAGAGAACAACAGGTGCTGGGAGGGCAGAGGAGTGTTGTCCCAACAGGCCCTGAGAGCAGATGCTGGGAGGGTGGAGGGTTTTATCTCAACAGGCCCAGAGAACAGGTGCTGGGAGGGCGGAGGAGTGTTGTCCCACAGGCCCAGAGAGCAGGTGCTGGGAAGGCGGAGGAGTGTTGTCCCACAGGCCCTGAGAGCAGGTGCTGGGAGGGTAGAGGAGTGGTGTCCCATTAAGCCCAGAGAACAGTGCTGGGAGGGTTGAGGTGTGTTGTCCCAATAAGCCCAGAGAACAGTACTGGGAGGGTTGAGGTGTGTTGTCCCAATAAGCCCAGAGAACAGTGCTGGGAGGGTTGAGGTGTGTTGTCCCAATAAGCCCAGAGAACAGTACTGGGAGGGTAGAGGAGTGTTGTCCCAACACGCCCAGAGAACAAGACTTATATGTGTCCCACCAAAACCAAAACAATGGACAGTGCTGGAAAGGTGGACGCCGCACGCTGTCGCACAGAAAAGCCGGACAGCCTGTTAGGAATGTATGTGATGGTGTGTTGTCACTGACCCAGACCCAGAGAACGAGTACCGGCCGGAGGGTAAGGGTTGAGATGTGTCATTGACCCAGACTCAGAGAAAGAGTTAGCAGAGTGTGAATGAGTCTGTCAATGACCCAGTCCCAGTGAACGAGTACCAAAAAGAGTGCTAATGTGTGTCGTTGCTGACACAGACCGAGAGAAGTAGAGCGAGGGTGGAAGTTGTCGCTGGGTATTTTTACGTGTGTTCTGACAGCCTAGAAAACAAGCGGTGAGAGTGTCGAAGTAAGCGCAAGAGAACAAGATCGTGCTTGGAGTATGAAAGTATGTGCTGTCACATAGACCAGAGAACAAGTGTTGGGTGTGTTTAGGTGCGTTGTGACAGGCATAGCCTAGAGAACAAGCACTTTGACTGTCGAAGAATGTCCTAGAGAACAAGTGATGGGAGGATGGATCGAGGTGTGTTGTCTGCCACACAGACTAGAGAACAGGTACTGGGTGAGTTTATGTGTACCGTGACACAGCCTAAATAACAAGCACTAGGAGGGATGAAGTAGTCAGAGCTCAGGAGCTGTGTGAAAGTCGAGGTGGATGTCCTGGGCTCCCCGTCCCTAATAGTACGTACGGTCTCTGTGGACGTAAAGCAACATTGAACTGAATGGGATGAAGTAAGTCCCAGAGAACAAGACAGTGCTGGAAGATGGAGTGGCGCTGTCAATGAAACGGGCCCGGAGAACAAACCCTGAGAGTATGGAGCTGTATTGTCATACAGCTAAGAAAGCAAATACTGGGTGGCTAGTTTATAGCGGCTCAGTGGCTGTCACGCAGTCCCTGAAGACAAGCGTTGTAATGATCGAGGTGTGTGCCGTGGGTGTCTTGCTACACAGGCCCAGAGAACAGGCGTTGGGATGGTGGTGGTGTGCCCCAAAAAACAAGTGCTGTGAGGATGGTCGAAGCGTGTCTCAGAGAACTGATGCTGGGAGAATGGATGCAGCTAGCCTAGAGAACATCTAGTCTTGTGGTAGGTTGGGGGTATGTTGTCAGACAGGTCCAGAAAACAATTTGCTGGGATGGTGAAAGTGTTTCCAAACGTTTAGAGAATGGAAGGGCAGTGCTGTTACTGACACAGCTCAAAGAAACAGAACGGGAAGAATGGAAGTGTGCTGTCACCAGAGAACAGGTGCTGGAAGGATGGAGGTGTACTGTCACACAGATCCACAGAACAGGTACTGGAAGGATGGAGGTGTACTGTCACAGACCCATGGAACAAGCGCTGGAGCGGAAATTGGCTTTTAACACCCAGTCAACCATGACGGTTATATCTGGACGATGGAAGGACATAATTACAGGTGTGTTGTAACACTGCCCAGGAACAAGTAGGGAAGAGTGCCCCAGAGAACAAGCGTTAGGATGATGGAGATGCACAGAAACTAGAGCTGGGTGGGTGGAGGTGGCTGTCACACAACCCAGAAAACGAGCACGGGGAATTTGGAAGGCCGTGATGGTATGTCCCAGAGAACAAACGTTGGGATGATGGAGGTGCACAGAAACCGGTGATGGGTGGACGCGGGTGGAGGTGGCTGTCCACACACACACACACACACACACACACAACCCGCGCTCAGCCGCGTAGGAATGCGTTTGACGCTAATAGCGCACTGAGAGGCACGGCGTGAGATCAAAGGCCTGCGCATTATTATTGCAAACCTTATCAATCACTCTGGCACGAGTTGGGGTGTTTGAAAACAGATTGAGATCGCCGTGTTGAAAAGACTGACATGGCGGCTCTGACAGATTGGACAATTACTACGAGACTTCAAAGCGCCGGGGCCTCTGTCTTATCGCGGCCACGACGACACAGCCGGCAACCCGACCCGAGCCGGCCCGGCCCATGTGCTGTTGGAGGGAGCAAACAGCCCCGGCCCTCCACCGCTACCTGTCAGGAGTCGCCTGCTTCGTGCGACAGCTGCCCCCCTCAGTGACAGCTAACTTCTGCGCGCTTGCCCTTGGTGAAACCGTTGTCACTCAAAACGTCCCGCACAACATGTCTCACGTGGCGGTTTGTGTCCGTCACGCCAGGTATTCGCTATATAATGGACATTGCTGGAGTTTTTGGGGAGTGCCAGAGCTCAGGAGCTGCGGTGTGAAAGTCGAGGTGTCCGTCCTGGGTTCCCCGTCCCTAATATTAGTAACAAGCCTGATGGTTTCTGTGGAGGTTAAGCAACACCAAAAATAAAATAAAATAAGGAGTGCCAGAGCTCGGGTGCTGTATGAAAGTCGAGGTGGGTGTCCTGGACTTCCCGTCCCTGATAGTCCTTATGGTCCCTGTAGACGTAATTCAACATGTCAAGAAGAAGTCGGGAGCCAGAGCTCAGGATCTCTGTGACGGTCGAGGTGGTCGTCCTGGGCTCCCCGCCCCTAATAGTCCTCATGGTCATTGTGTACGTCAAGCAACAGTTGAAGAAGAAGTTGGGAGTCGTCAGAGCTCAGGAGCTGTGTGAAAGTCGAGGTGGCCATCATGGGCTCCTCGTCCCCAATAGTCCTTCGTCCCGGCTCTCCAGTTTTTATTCAAAACGTTGTAGTTCATGGACACTGCCTCAAGTGTGACTATGCTCCCTGCAATTAATAATACATTGAACTTTAATGGCTGACACCGCTGCCCGTCTCAGTAATGCGAAACCACTCTGCACGGTGGTGACAGTAACAATGTCACGTAGGATTAAGTTCTTTTCCCCCACCTCCTGGGATTTCGGTCCCGTCTTCATTACCAAAGTGTTGCAGGACGCTAAACTGATTTAATCAACTTTGGATTCTCAGTTAAACACCTAACGATTTTGGTTGATCGAAAATGATTATTACTGGAGTCTTCAGTTGAACCACTTCATAGTTCAGGAGCTGTGTGAGAGTCGAGGTGGCCGTCCTGGGCTGTCCGTCCTAACGAGCCTTCTGGTTTCCATGGACGTAAAGCTATATTGAACCATGCTCACGCATTGGTCTCAGCTTGTCCCTAATATGTCAACCGACATCCGAAGACACTAAGCATCACCTGAAGAAGAAGAAGAAGTTGAACCACGGAGAATAGTACGCTTACCGTTCGTTAGGTGTAGTATACAGGATGATGGCTAGCTCCGTCCACCAGAGCCCAGGAGCTGTGTGAAAGTCGAGGTGGCCGTCCTGGGCTCCCCGTCGCTAATAGTCCGTACGGTCTCTGCGGGCGTAAAGCAACATTGAAACAAAATGAAAACGAAGCTCCGTCCACACAGTGAGCCGCTTTGGCCCAGCGGGAAGGCGCTAGGCTGGTAAGCACAAGGACGTCGGTTCGATTCTGCTTCGGCTATCCTTTCTCTTCAGAATTTGTTGATGATGATGAAGTGATGCTTAATGTCCTCAGATGTCAGTTGACATATTAGGGACAAGCTGTGACCAATGCCGAAGAATGGTTCAATATAGCTTTACGTCCACGGAAACCAGAAGGCTCGTTAGGACGGACAGCTCAGGACGGCCACCTCGACTCTCACACAGCTCCTGAACTATGATCAGAATTTGTGATTTATCTTGTGACTTTGGCCCTCACAATTAATGAAACATTAAGGTACTCACCTTAACGCGTGAAAATCATTCTGGTGGTGACAGTGTAGTGTTAGGTATAGTCTCCCTCCTCCCCATCTCCTGGGATCTCGTTCCCCGCCAGTACCTCTTCGGAGACAACTCGGCGTTAAACAAGTTCAACCAAACCAACCAAATCCATCCACAGTCAGTACAGGTAGAGATTCTCTCTCAGGGGTTTATGCTTCCTCCTACAGAATTTGTGGATTTGTGGGGTACACCGGATGCAGAAATTAAGAGCACCTGTGCTGAAATTTTAGTACTACGTGCATTCAAGTTTCTCTGGACTAGGTAGGTCAGAATATATACAGTATTGCCTGCTACCAGGAAGTGTGTTTTCTAATTTCTGCTTTGATGATGATGATGATGATGACTAGACTCGTAGAGCGCTCAAAGTACATGTACAAGTCATAGCCCTGATATAACTCTACGTGGTTGACTGGGCTCAAGACATCAATTAATGTACAAGTCATGCTCACGTTGTAACGTTGTCAAAGAGACTAAAAAGAAGAAAGGCACACGGAAACAAAAACAAAAATTCAGGGGGGTGGGGGGCAGGGACCGTGCTGGGGGGGGTGGGGGGGGGGGGGGGGGGGGTCGGTCAGTCAGTGCAGCTATTCAGCGTTCAGCTGAGAACAGACGGGTTTTCATGTCTGCGAAAGGCTTGCGGAAGTACATTCTCCCAGAGAATTAGCCTTCAGTTCTCGGTTAATTGAACTTCTTTCCCCCGCAGTCCTGTTCCAATATACTGTATAATGACATGCGGCATGTCTCGTGTGCCAGAACTTTACCTGTGATGTGATGAATTGTTTCAGCCTGATAAGTTTTCGCGGTTGACTGGGGTTGCTTACGGCAAACGGCATCAGTATCTGTATCTAGCTGTATAGAATGCACAGCCATAACATCTGAGGCAGACGGAACTGAGAAATGCAAGGTCACTCCCATCTCCAGTCCTGGCAGCAACTGCCAGTAATATTCCGCCACAGTTTGTGTTCGAATACTTCACCCGTGAAAACAACATGTATCGAATTATTTTCCCGCTAAGTTCATTCTTGCGATGACTGTGTAAGTCGTCACTCTGAACCACAGACCTGACTATTCTCATAAAACTGTACACGTAGTGGATGCCTGTCAACCCACTTTGGTGTTCATCGTTATGCATCGGTGATTCATCAGTAATTTAAAAGCAGCCATGAGCTTATGGACATGAATACTTCCTAGGCTACTTCATCATTGTCGAAAACTGCACTGGTAGTGGTAAGTTCGAGTTCATTGTTGCTTTACGTCCACAGAGACCGTACGGACTATTATGGACGGGGAGCCCAGGATGGCCACCTCGACTCACACAGCTCCTGATCTCAGGTAGTGGTAAGTTAGTGTTCTGTGTTGCTTTACGTCCAGAGACCGTGCTGATTATGGACGGGAAGCCCAGGACGGCCACCTCGACTTTCACACAGCTCCCGAGTTCTGGTAGTGGCAAGTTCAATGTTGCTTTACGTCCAGAGACCATTAGGACTATTAGGGACGGGGAGCCCAGAACGGCCACCTCGACTTTAACACAGCTCCTGAGCTCTAAGTAGTGGTTAGGGCTGGCCTGCGGTTTTGTGCTCAGCGCGCCTCTCTGTCTCAGTGGTTCAACTTCCCTGACTCAGTCCACGGGAGTCCGCCAAGCCGCTTTCCACTTCGCCTGCAGAGAAAGCGAACCCGCTGCGCCATCGCGGCTGCAGCAAATCGCTCAACAGTCCGCGTGCTGTAGCTGTCAGTCACCGCTGGGTGGAGGCGGGGCAGTGGGCGGAGCTTGACGCGAAAGACAAACTGCCTCGGGACAGCCAGGCTGTCATCGAACAACATTGTTCTTGTCTGTTCTGTTGTCTGGTCATGCGGGCTTCTTTGATCGTCTGGCTGTCTTCCCGTTTGACGCCCACTCCTCTCTCCACCCCCCTGTTTGTTTTTTAGTTTTGAATTCGAGCCGCAGCGGTAGAAAGGAACTGCGGAGAATAATCAGTGATAGAACTGGCGGCACGTCGGTGGCAAACCGCTGAAAACAGACACTCAGTTGACCCGACGTCCTATACTGACTCATAAACTGGTTTCGTTCTCTGTCTCCCGAATTGAAACTCTGTTTTGTTTCCTTTCCTAAATTCGTTCTGGGGCGGAGGTCGTTTTTCACTCAGTTACCATGTCAGTTAATCTCAGTGGAGCATCTTCCGGATCTGATGGCCGAATAGCATCTTTATTCATCGAACAGTACAGCCGCCGTTCCCCGATCTGCCAGTGTTGTCAGAAACACCCAACTCTGGTATCACGACGACAGTGAATTTGACTTTTGCGTGTCTCGTGATTTGACTGACTGTTTTGACCTTGTGCTAATTTCAGTTGCTAACTGTTGATTTGCCAGTTACTGATAAGGTGTTGCGGCGCATTTTGGAACTGTCAATGAATTACTGAGATGGTTCAGTGTGTGTGTGTGTGTGTGTGTGTGTGTGTGTGTGCTACTTTGTGAAACACATGATATAACCGCCATGCCGGTTTACCCGAGACTGAACTAAATACTACTACTGCTACTGACTGATACTGCCACTGCTGCTGTTAACCAGGGTTCGAATGCAATACGCAATGCAGTTTCATAGAACTGACCGCCTCCATCCTTTGCCGTTAGTCACCGCACATACAAGTGGGGAATAGCGGAGATGCCATCATTATATTCAGGTACTGAAGTTGCCCCCCAGTCTCGTTCGACACTTCAAAAAGGAGATGTGATAACGACACTTTGCCAGTGTGGAGCGTGCTTACTACAAGCACCTGACACTTCAAAAAGGAGATGTACTAACGACACTTTGCCAGTGTGGAGCGTGCTTACTACAAACTGACACCTCGCCTGTCACGCTTCGGCCGGGTCTGGACGCCACATCGTGTCGCGTCCCGGACACTTTGACACACTCAGTCGACGTCAACGTGAGGTTCTGACGAGTCAGGCCTGGCCCAGTCGGTTGCCTTGGAGTTCGACCAGTAGCTGCGACGTTGCTTGCGCAGTCTGGTTAAATCTCTCTCTCTCTCTCTCTCTCTCTCTCTCTCTCTCTCTCTCTCTCTCTCTCTCTCTCTCTCTCTCTCTCTCTCACACACACACACACACACACACACACACACAAGCCCGCCAAAAATTAAAAAGAATGGAAAAAGAATAAGACGAAGAAGAGAATGTAATGAAATAAAAAAATTTTAATAAATAACGAGAAGAAGAAGATAAAGTCACAGGGAAAGAAATGAAAGTGAAACAAATGTCAGTAGTAAAATATTACAAAATAAATCTCCAGACTACAAAAATAAGTCGAACAGAAAAAATACTATGAACAAAATATGCGTTGGATCAACGACCAAACAGGGTCAAAACATATTTTTGGCTTACACAGTGCCTTGGATAAGAAAAACAAATAAACACTATGTCAATAGAGACATGGGAGAATAAACATACAATTGATGAAATATTGAAAATGAAATAATAAACCAAATAAAAATAAACAGTTTCGTAATTACACACAGTACTATCGAGCTATCAGGAAAAGAAAACAAATACTAGCCCTAAAAAAGAAATACTTGTGAAAAGATAGTGAACATGGGAAGAAAAGTATTTACCGATCCCTAATAGAATGTTCTTTTCCACTATATACTGGATTAATCACAAATGAATACATTTGTCGAATTTATGTCAAATAAAAGTGATGAATAAAAAAATAAAAATAGAAAAAGAGCAAAAATATTTGGAGCGCCCAATAAGGGACTCGAACCCTTGACCCTCAGATTAAAAGTCTGATGCTCTACCGACTGAGCTAACCGGGCTCCGGTAAAATGTGTGAACCTCAGAGCATATAATGCCAACACCGCTAAGCTGCCGAGTAACTGCATTTTCGTCAGCTGAGTGATTTGTGCCGTTGTTTTTAGTTTTTAGTTTTGTTTTTGTTGTTTTGTTTGTTTTTAAGCTTACTTTTAAAAATGAACCCTCCTTTTTTGCTATTGTTGGCCGGCTCTAAAAACTACTCACGCCACCGATTTGAGTCATGGCGGCGGCATTCGGCGGTCAGTGCTGCGGGCTGGTATTTCACCGAATTTCTAGTCAAAGTTGTCTTTTTTTTGTAACCGGGACTGATTATCTAGCCAGGGGTCCGTGTTTATTTTGCCGCTTCAGTAATGTCCTCAGATGCTGAAGAGCAAATAAGGGACAACCATGGGGGCTCCGATCGTGGCGGACCTACCGCCGTGTCAGTATATCAGGTCCATGGCCGCCGCCAGCTCCAATGAAGCGGCCCGTCCCTAACCGTAAGCCTCATGGTTTCTGTGGACGTTAAGCACCATGTTTACGTTACTCCGATGAAATAGTAGTGTTTGACGTGGCGGCTCGTGCCATCGCCGGGACTGAAAGCCCGCCTACGCATCACTGACAAGGTTATCACTGATGACTCGCCGTCGAATCATGATGAATCAAGTTACTGCCGAATCAGTCATTCAGTTGTAACTTCTTGTGCGGCAACTGAAAAACAAAAAGAAAACAAACAAACAAACCCACTTCAGCCAATCAAAAAAGAATGTTCAGTCACAGCACAGTTTGGCTAAACTGATTGCCGCCATTGACTGCGGCCGACACTGACCGAATCAGTCAGTGATGACGGAGTTACTTGAACTGATAGTAACACGCGCGCGGCCGTCGGGATTCGGCGGAGGGCACACAAGGCTCTCTCTCTCTCTCCACACACACACACACACACACACACACACACACACTGACTGGAGAGAGACGGAGAGTCGCCGGAGAGAGAGAGAGAGAGAGAGAGAGAGAGAGAGAGAGAGAGAGACACACACACACACACACACACACACACACACACACACAAGTTGGAGAGAGAGAGATAACTGAGAGAGTCACTGAGTAAATGTATTCCAGAAGACCTGACCGGCATACTACCCGGCCGCCACTTCTTCTTCCGACCTCAGTCAGCGGCCGTGTGTGTGTGTGTGTGTGCGTGCGTGCGTGTGTGAGTGTGTGTGTGTGTGTGTGTGTGTGTGTGTGTGTGTGTGTGTGCGTGCGTGTATGTGCTGTGTGTGTGTGTGTGTGTGTGTGTGTGTGTGTGTGTGTGTGCGTGTGTGTGTCACTGAATGTGTGTGTGGTGTGGTGTGTCAGTGTGTGTTGTGTGTGTGTGTGTGTGTGTGTGTGTGTGTGTGTGTGTGTGTGTGTGTGAAAGACAGAGTTTAACATAAACCATATCATATTATATGGAGTGAAATAGATGACTAGTAATTGCAAAGTTTGCGTCCCAGTATATTGCCTGCAAAATTACTTTTGGAGTGTAATATAAAAAATATAAAAAAGTTTTTACATGGCCGTGCATATCCGTGACTACTCAGTTGTATTTGACGCCGTTGGAATAACACTATGTTATACTCGGTTGAGAGCTAACAGGATGCTCACAAACACACTGAAACACCGAACGATATTAATAAGATAAGAAACAGAATACAGGCGGATGAACCAAAACAATAGGCTACCTTATCACTGTGATAACGATCAGTGACGGCTGTCACACACACACACACGCACGCACGCACGCACACGCCACACGCCCACGCACGCACGCACATACGCACACACCACACCACACACACACACGTCACCACACACACACACACACACACACACACACCGCACCGTTATTCTCTGACTTTGCACAACCCAAGGACTGAGTCGGGCACCGAGATCGACTTTGTATACTAACGTAGTCTTCGCAACTGAGCTACAAGTGTCTTTGCACTGCCGACTGAATACCGTATCACCGAGTAGTAGCCTAGGCAGCCTGAGAGTGAGGTTGTCCTATGACCTCAATGAGAAGAGTGAGCTTGTCCCGTGAATGTTAGAAAGTGTGGCTGTCCTATGACCGTTAGAAGAGTGAGGTTGTCCTGTGACCGTTAGTGAGAAGAGTGAGGTTGTCCTATGACCGTTAGACAGTGACGTTGTCTTATGACCGTTAGAAACTGACGTTGCTTTATGACCGTTAGAAACTGACGTTGTCCTATGACCGTTAGAAGAGTGAGCTTGTCCTATGACCGTTAGAAAGTGACGTTGTCCGGGCGGTTTAGGTGTTCAAGCAAGGGAAGGAGGAGAATAAAGACGTGTTTGAAGACTGAGAAAACCTGACCCTCAACTTCCGCCCCCCCCCCCCCCTGCCCCCCAGACACACACACACCCCGCTCCCGCCCATCCCCTCCTGCCATTCCCGCTCTCTTTCGAGGTCCCGGCTCGGCCCCTCCCGTCCCGCTTCCCTTTGATCCTCGCCGCCGTTCCGTTGAGGGGCAGGTAGAGGTTAGGAATCCTCACGTCCCTCTGGGTGCCTCCCGCCCGGCCCCTCGCTCCCCCAGGGCAAGGGTCGCATTCTTCCGGGTTTGACCCTTGTAGCTGTGGCGTTTGGGGTTTGAACCTTGGCTTTGTCGAAGGGGGTGTGAACGGTTCGTCTGTCAATGCTGCGCTGTAGGGTTTCAGTGACTTCCCTACACCTCCCCCCCACCCACCCCCCAGTTCCCCACAGCACCCCCCCACCCCCCACCCCCACCCCCCCTGTACCGCGCATGCGCGGCTCATTGACAGTGGATTTCGTTGTCCTCTACAGGGTTTCCCACTACAGGGCGCTAGTGGGAATCAGTGCACCGTGTTCTTAAAAAGCTAAAAAAAACAAAAACAAAAAACTTGGTTGTTCGTCCTTAGTTCCAATTAAAACTGATAAAACATAAACATTTTATTATTCACGAGACTGTTATATATATATATACACACACACGCGCGCGCACTCGCGCCCAACGTTGTGGTCTGTGGACACTGTCTTGTGACTTTGTCCCTCACATCTAATGAAACATTAAAATGATTCTCATCGCTGCCGATCTTAAAGCAGAAGTCGTTCTGGTGGTGACAGTGTAGCGTTAGGTATAGTCTCTCTCTTCCCCCACAGTCCTGAGATCTCCGTCCCCGCCAGTACTTTTTCGGAGACCACTCGGCGTTAAACCAGTTTAACCAAACAACCAACAACCGACCCGGAAACACACACACACACACACACACACACACACACACACACACACACACACACACACACCACCCCCACACACCCCCACACACACATAAAACATGACTGACCACCAGCAGAAAAAACAGATATTAAGGTGCTGGGGAACCCGCAAGTCGGTGTCACCACCAGAACAATAGAAAGGCTACTCAGGTAATGAGGAACTCGCAAGTGCCACCACTGACCAGCAGAGCTCAGGAGCTGTGTGAAAGTCGAGGTGGCCGTCCTGGGGTCCCATCCCTAATAAGCCTACGGTTTCTGTGGACGTAAAGCAACACTCAACAACAACCACTGACCAGAACAATAAAGGTGGTGGGCAACGGGCAAGTGGAAAGTAACTTGTTTTCTTTGCAGCCTGCTGTTTCAGCCGTGGACCTGCGTATAATTATGTAACCTATGGTTTCAGCAGGGAACACAGTCACAAAGACAGTGTACACAGAAGCAACTGTTGAGAACAACTTGAAGCAACAAGACAATCAGTCCATCTTGCTTTGACGCGAGCCCATCACCACAGTTCACACAGCTCTTAGGCTCTGCTGATGACATCTTTTTTAAAT
Source organism: Alviniconcha marisindica (assembly GCA_018857735.1). Taxonomy (NCBI): domain Eukaryota; kingdom Metazoa; phylum Mollusca; class Gastropoda; family Provannidae; genus Alviniconcha; species Alviniconcha marisindica. The sequence continues at coordinate 1,162,379 of JABMCL010003456.1, read as the reverse complement.
GTTGCTTTACGTCCACAAAGACCATAAGGACTATTACGGACAGGGAGCTCTGGGCGGCCACCTCGACTTTTACACAGCCCCTGAGCATGTGTTCAAGTTTAGTGTTGCTTTACGTCCGCAGAGACCATAAGGACTATTAGCAACGGGGAACCCAGGATGGCCACCTCGACTTCACCACAGCGCGTGACCTCTGATAGTGGGATTAAGTTCAATTTTAATGCTACTTTACGTCCACAGAGAGGACTACATTAGGGACGGGGAGCCCAGGCCGACCACCTCGGCTTTCACACAGCTCCTGAGCTCTGAGATGACCTGTTCTTCTTCTTCTTCTTCCTTTCCTACGTCTACAGAAACCATAGGCTTATTATGGACGGGGAAAGGGAGGGACCGGGCAGAGATGAATAGCTCGTCCAAGCGCTCCGACCCGCAAAAACCGAAGAGACCGTCAGCCACCACCAGAACGTGACGACAATGTTAAGGAGGTGGGGACCCTGCCAGTACGAAGCAACTTGTTTACTTCGCTAATTGCTGTTTCAACAGCTGCGCAGCGCAAAGTCACAAAGAAGTGTTCCAAAAGCAACTGTTGATGAACAACAACTGAGACCATCCATCTATGAGAGCCCAGCTCCACCTCCCTGCTCTTGATCTCTCCTCGGCTTTAGATGACATGTTGAAGTTGAAGTGTTGCTTTACGTCGACAGAAACCGTAGGTTTATTAGGAACAGGGGCCCAGGACGTCCACCTCGACTTTCACACAGCTCCTGAGCTCTGAATGACATGTTCTTCTTCTTCCTTCAGGTGTTGCTTAAAGTCCTCGGATGTCGGTTGGCATATTAGGGACAAGCTGAGACCAATGCGTGAGCATGATTCAATATTGCTTTACGTCCACGGAAACCATGAGGCTCGTTAGGACGGACAGCCCAGGGCGGCCACTTCGACTCTCACACAGCTGCTGAACTATGAATGACATGTAAGTAAGTAAATAAACATGGTGCTTAACGTCCACAGAAACCATAAGTCTTATTAGGGACGGGGAGAAGGTGGGGGAAGGGGGTGTGGAGGTGTGGGAGGGGAGAGTGAGATTATATACCTATCGCTACACTGTCACCACCAGAATGACTCCTGCATTAAGATGGGCAGCGATGAGAAACATTTGAATGTTTCATAATTGTGAGGGACAAAGACACAAGACAGTGTCCACAGACCACAACCTTTGAAGAGAAAGGAGAGCCGAAGTGGACTCTTACCGAAGTCCCTCTGCTTACCAGCCTAACGCCTTACCGCTAGGCCAAACCGGCTCACCAAAAAGGACATGTAAAGTAAACATGGTGCTTAACGTCCACAGAAACCGTACGGCTTATTAGGGAAGGGGAGAAGGGGGGGGGGGGGGGGGGGGGGGGGGGGGGGGGAAGGGGTTATGGAGGGGGGGAGGGAGATTATTACATAAAAAACGGGGGGGGATTACACTGTCACCATCAGAATGACTTCTGCATTAAAATGGGGAGCGATGAGAGCCTTTTTAAAGTTTCAGTAGGAAGTGATGGACAAGTCCCCAAGACAGTGTCCACAAAAACCCCAACCTTTTGAAGAGAAAGGAGAGCCGAAGCGGTATCGAACCGAGGTCCTTCCGCTTACCAGCCTAACGCCTTACTGCTAGGCCAAACCGGCTCACAATGACATGTGATGAAGTGATGCTTTATGTCCTCAGATGTCAGTTGACATATTAGGGACAAGTTGTGACCAATGCCGAAGCACGGTGCAATAAATCTTTACGTCCACGGAAACCAGAAGGCTCGTTAGGACGGACAGTTCAGGACGTCCACCTCGACTCTCACACAGCTCCTGAACCATGATGACATGTGTGGAAACAGATGTCTTTATAGCGCCGCCCTTACTAAATGGTGTAACGTGACGCTAAATCAACCCAGTCAGTGTGTGTTCGTCAGCAAGTTCACGGCGTTAGTAAAACCATATTAAATGTGTCAGGCCAAACTGCCGCTACTCCATTCCAGTTCATTTTCACAGGGAAGGTGTGCATTTTCGACGTTATTTTTCCCCCGCTGTGACTGCAATTACGCTTAATCATACCTAATGTTAACCTGTCATTCAAGTTTATTCTTTTCATGGCCGTAGAAAATAGGAACACAACGGTAAACTGGCTTTTATCATTCCTGAGTGTGAGATCTGGCGACACTGATATTTTTGCCGCAGAAAAACACACACACACACACACACACACCACACACACACACACACACACACTCTCTCTCTCTCTCTCTCTCTCTCTCTCTCTCTCTCTCTCTCTCTCTCTCTCTCTCTCACACACACACACACACTCACACACACACACGCCGCGCGCGCACACAGGAATCGGCCTCCTAGTCCAGAGCCGGCGTCCTGACCCTATACGGTTGACAGAACGTTCAAATCCAATCACTAACCAACACACACACACACACACACACACACACACGCAACAGGGCCCTAGTCAGCGACTGACTAACCTGGACCGTGTGTCCGTGCACTGAGACGAGTGACGTGTAAAGTCCTAATTACATCAGTTCATATTCTCTAGCCGCAAAGGGATGGGTGGAAAGTTTTCTGTCTCGCTGACCCGGGCTATGTGCATACCTGGTCGCTAAGCGAGTGTAGCGCGAAGCTGGCAGCTCTTGGACCCATCACCTCACTCCCATTAGACTTCAAAGGCGAGACAAGCCGCTCTCAGTACCTGCACCTCCCTCCTGAAGGGGCTCTGGGGCCGCGCGGACAACGCTTGGGCGACTGCCTGTCAGCTTACATCTCTCTCCACCAGCCGCTTCCACTTTTTTGTTGATCCGCATGTGCGGCTGGGACTCATTACAGTTCAGTCACGGTAGGTATCAAAATAATAAGGTGGAGTGGGGGGGGGGGGGGGGGGGGGTCTAAGTACTTCCCTGCCTCATTTATAGATGGTAAAGTTTGTGAGCCGAGTCGAATTATTTGTCCAGCGGTTAAAGTCAGTCACTGAGCGTGTTGTCGACATGGACTTTTCCAGTCTGATAACCCACAATCAAATTCGGTTAACTGATTAGCATGTTGGTTTAGACATTTTGTTTGTTTGTATTTCTCCGATTTTTTCCAGTCGCAGACGACAGAAGTTTGGAGAGAGAGAGAGAGAGAGAGAGAGAGAGAGAGAGAGAGAGAGAGAGAGAGAGAGAGAGAGAGAGAACGAGCACTGGTCGAAGGGGAGGTAACCAGTACAATCTCGCCGCACAGCGGGCAAACTATCAACTTCAGTACCGTTGAGCTATAGAAGATCCACGGTGCGCTGACACAAATAAAGCTGGCTTTTTCTTTGTGCCGACATGCGGGCCGCCAATTTATAACATCTGCATCAGTGCTGCAGTTTGTGCTCATGGCACAGGCTGTTTCTGTTTTGTAAAGCACGGTTACAGAACCAGTCAAATTCCAGAAAATAATCGCCGTGCCCACACGTTCTTGGGTTGAAGAATGGCGGCACAGCGGGTGACGCTGTGGTCTAAGGGGAGGTAACAACCGCAACTCCAATACGGTAGATTATGAAGTCGAGTCAGAGACCTTTACCTTACAAGAGTTCGAGTTGGCAAAGCACTTGCTAGTGTTACACTTCGCGTGTAAATAAATATTAACTACACTTTTAGAAATTAGATCCATTGTAGCTGCAATTATTATCTCTCTCTCTATCTCTCTCTCTCTCTCTCTTAAATGATTTAATCCTTTTATCTTTCCAATTTCTGTTCATAGTATTAGCAGTAGTAGCGGTAGTATATTGTTATCATCGCAGTGCTATTAGATTATTCATTGCCACACATCATTGCCATGTATGTGTGTGTATGTGGAGGAGGGGTGGCGTGCGCGCTGCGTACGTGTGTGTGTGTGTGTGTGTGTGTAATATGTGATACATGTCTGTGTATATACATGAATGTGTGTACTGATATGTATATATTCCTTCTATATCTTTACTTATTAATTTGTTTATATTTTTGTTGTAGTTGTGTGTGTGTGTTTTGTTTTTGTTGTTGTTGTTTTGTTGTTGTGTTTTTGTTTGTTTTTTTTTATGTACTAATTTAGTATCCATTTCTTTTTCCTTGTTGATATTGTCGTTTTTCTTAAGCTTAATTTTATCCTTCCCCTTCCCTTGCTTCTCTGTAAATTACCCAGTTTTTTTGTTTTTTGTTGTTTGTTTGTTGTTGTTGTTGTTGTGTTGTTTGTTGTTGTTGTTGTTGTTGTTGTTTTGTGTGTGTGTGTGTGTGTTGTGTGTGTGTGTGTGTGTGGGGTGTGTGTGTGTGTGTGTTGTGTGTGGTGTTTAACTGTGTTTTAGACTTTTTGCTCCAGTTGTTTTTCACTGCTATTTTTTCATTTCCGTTGCAATCGCTGTCTGGTTTTATATGTGTTGTTGTTGTTATTATATTATTATTTTATTAATTGTTCTTTTTATTTTTACTGCTGCTGTATTTGTCTATAACCTTCTGTAATAATATTTAACTGTGAATGTCTTGGTTATTAGTAGTATTGTAGTAATGGCAGATATGTGAGTCAGCCTTTGTGCTAATATCTTCACCGTTGAGAAATAAAGTTCAATCAATCAATCAATCAATCAATCTCTCTCTCTCAGTTGCATCCAATTTTCAGCTCACTTCAGGCCAGCAGGCAATAGTTCTCAGCACCATAACTGCACAGTAGCAGAGGCCTATATTCTGATGATATATATGTCACAGAGTATTTGAACCCAGGTGGAGGAGTGGCTGGGGGGTGGGAGTGTTTACATTGTGAGTTTTCAGTGTTGGCAGGTTGTTGTCAAACTCACTGAAGCAATAAATAAAAAATAAAAATAAAATAAAAAAATGCCCGAAAGGCCAAA
>JABMCL010003456.1:1147500-1155000 GCA_018857735.1 Alviniconcha marisindica | reverse complement strand
TGCGGAGAAGAAAAAAAAAGAAAAAAAAATTGTATTTAAAAAAGCAAAGCATCAAAGAAAGAAAGAAAACAACAATTACCCCCCCCCCCCCCCAATCAACACAAACACAATTTTGCTCCTTAGTGCACAGAATCATACAAGAAAAATCTCCTCAGACACAGTGTATAAGAATATATATATATTTAAGGACACGTGGCTGCAAACATACATATTTTTCAAGACATTTCCTTCTTTTCTGGGCACACATGCCAACAAGACACACACACATGGGCTCAGTGGTATGGAGGCTCAAAGCAAGCAGCATCCATTTAAAACAAGCCAATTGCCACCCATCTCAGATTACAACCAATAACAATCTGGGCACTTCTGCAGTCAATACACAATGCAAAAATCAACAGCAGTTGCACTGTCAATGCTAAAATGATGATAAGAAGACAGGCACTGGGGTGTTGATGATCACAGAATGGACATGCATGGTTCTCCCACAAAGCAGGTCATATCACTCTGTGTGGATATTGCGGAGCTTAGGGCACACTGACCATGGGCACGTCTACAGTTCTGTGCATGTCGCAAAATGCTGTCCATACAATGTCCAACGTCTGATGTCATGGAATGCAGTTAATTCAGCCATCTTGGGCGTCTCATGGTCATGGCAGGAAATCAGGTGTGCATTCTAAAATTTAAAAAATGAAGAAGAAAAAAATAGAGAGATGTAAACAGTAAGGATCACTGCATTGTCCAGTCTATAAAATAAATAATCAGAATAAATCTGCTTTCTATCACATGCACTTTACAGAGAACATTCCCTTCTATATATTCATTTTTCATTTATTCAGCTAACTTAGCTGATCCCTTTTTGAACAGAAACTCCATTGTCAGTACAGTACATCCTAGCTTTTAAGCACATGTTGTCTTAACAGTTTTTAAAGAAGCATTATAATAAAGCAAAATCCCATAATAAAAGACCACCCTCATAAAAAACCATCCTGTCATTAAGATGACTGTCAGAAACACCATTCTCCATAGGCATATGCAAATGTACTATATGTGGTACGTGGTCCCATTCTACTATATGTGGTATGTGGTCCCACTGTACTATATGTGGTATGTAGTCCCACTCTACTATACGTGGTATGTGGTCCCACTCTATGTGATCTAACTCTATGTGGTCCCATGACTGACCTTCTCTCTCTTTGTACTTGTGCGTACATGTCTGCATGCATGCATGTGTTTATTAAAAGTACAAAAGACGGACACAGGTGCAGCAGAATCTTCACACATGCATCAAGAAAATTGGTTGCCAGATCTAGGATGTAATTAAACTATTCCACAAAAACATAGGGTGCAAAAATGCAAACGCTTGTATTCATACTAGACTAAGCTGTACCTTAATGACTGAAGGTTTCTTCATTTCAAGTTTAGTAGTTTGCACCCTAGCACCCAAAAGCATGACTGTGATAACCCTACTTACACCGGTACGTGGCATTGTCGTAAGCAAAGGATGTCAGGTCCCTGTCAGCCTGCTCCTTGGCATTGTAGAAGGCAGGGTCATAGCTGTTGTTGAACGACTGGTCAGCCTTGAAGTTGCGGTAGTTCTGGGTGTTGATGCGTGGGATGATGTTGGAGGGTGCACGCGACTGGCTATTGGAGGTGGACAGGCTGTCCTTGTCAGATAAACGGCGATTTCGTCTCCGTCTGAAACAAAAGGCAAAGGGTCATGAAGCAAATACTTTGGTGAGCCAGTTTGGAGGAATGGCACTCCCTCCAAACTGGCTCACAGAATGCAGTGCTCGGAGTGTGCCTATTAACGTTAGTTAATTCTAATAGTTGATTTTACCACTTAGACAATCAAGTGCTCTTCAAATTCTATTCCATGCAGAAAAAACATGATTCAGGAACTCCATTTCCATTGCTATCAACAGGGCCTGTGATGCCACTTCTGTTCTGTTCCCCTTTAATGCACAGCGACAGAATATGAATCCTGGGCTGCCGGGATAAAGATGAAAGCAATGGCACTAAAACTGGCACACATGCTTGGAAACCAACACACACATGGCAGAAAACAAAACAAGACCCCCCCCAGCTGTACTTTTCACTTTTTGAAGCCCCCCACCCCCCAACCCCCCAAGATGACACTATGTTACTGATAGGACTTTTAAAGCCAGTTGCCAGCCAACTAACGTTGTACCTTTGCTGGTCTCTTTTATTTTCCACAGCACAGACAGGCTCACCCAGGTAGTAAGCTGGGTGTGATCTTGTGTGTGTGTGTGTGCGTGTGCGTGTGTGTGTGTGTGTGTGTGCAACTGTTTTCCCCTTGATAATTTTCCTGCTCAGCATAAACTACCCCCACCCCCCTTTTACACAACACACACACCTTCAGGAAATTATGTTTTGTTTTCAAGGGCACTCTTTTGCAATTGAGCCTAATTTTACATTTATGCACACTAAGTGATTAACACATACTCCCCCTCAAAAACAACAAAACAAAACAAAAAACACAACAAGAACAAAAAAACAATGGCAGTAACAATGTTTGAAGACAGAGAACAGAAAGCAAAAAGTGCAACTGACCGGACAATGATGCCGATAAGGATGATCAGCAGCAGCAAAACGAAGGCAAGGACGCCGATGACCACGGCCACAATCATTTCGGTGTCGCTGACTGCCTTGGAAGGATCTGCAGGAACACAACAGGAAACAAATAGACCCCCACCAGCAGAAAACTAAACAGCAAAGACACCACGCAGCAACCAGGGTTACAATCACTTTAGAGCCATTGGCCGTCACAGAAGAATCAGTAGGAATTATACACCGTACCAGGTAACAGTTAGAATCCACTGGTTAAGTATGTGGTTGACATTCTGGCAAGTTCCTTGCCTGCTTCTGAATATACATAAATGTTACAAGTCACACATACATACACACACATGACCAAGGAGACACATTTCTGAGAACATCGCAAAAGCCCACAAAATCTCCCCTCCAATAACAGTCTGCAGACATCTCAGTATATATTGAACTTGCGGAACCAAATTAATAAATCAAGAGTGCAGGAACTCTGGATGCCATCTTCGGCAACTGCAGTGTTATGCTGACAATGTAAGTCTGATGAGAGCAGGAAAGCAAGACTGTATCACCAGGCATTTTAGGTCAGCAGTAATCCAGGGGTGTGAAGAGGACACATCAGAAGCGTACGACTCACCAGCTCTGTTTTCACAGCGTGTACCAGAGTAGTACTCGGCACAGATGCAGGGGCTGGCGCGTTCCTTGACGCAGGTGGCGCCATTCTTGCAGTACGTCTCTGTCAGGTCACACACATCTGTTGACAAACAACACATGCTGCAGCAGCAGTCGGCACAGGTGCAGAGGGTGGCACAAAAATCCTCGGGACAGGTGGTGCAGGTCTCTCCCATCTCCCTGCTAGCTGGTTTTACAGGTACAGACCAGACACCCAACACTCTACACTGCATACAACAGCAAACACCTACACGTGCAGGTGTTTGCCTCTCTGCTGGTTGTACCAACACTCACATTTCGTAATTATAACAGCAAATGCCTAGGTATACAGGTCTGCCAGCATCCCTGCTGGTTGTACCAACACTCACATTTCATCATTATAACGGCAAATGCCTAGGTATACAGGTTTGCCAGCATCCCTGCTGGTTGTACCAACACTCGCATCTCATAATTATAACAGCAAACACCTAGTGACCAGCATGTACAGATCTGCCCGTCTCCCTGTTAGTTGGTACAGACCACAGCTCCAATGCTACACTTCCTACAACAGCAAACACCTAGTGACCTGCATGAACAGATCTGCCAATCTCTTTGGTTGTGGCTACAGATACCAAAACTCTACACTTCATAACATAGAAAACACCTACATGTATGGGTCTGCCTGCCTCCCTGCTAGTTGGTACAGACCACAGCCGCAACAGTGTTACACTTTATACAACAGCAAGGACCTAGTTCTACAGGTCTGCCTGTCTCCCTGCTGGTTGGTACAGACCACAGCCCCAACAGTCTCACACTTCATACAACAGCAAGGACCTACGTGTACAGGTCTGCCTGTCTCCCTGCTAGTTGGTACAGACCACAGCCCCAGCAGTCTCACACTTCATACAACAGCAAGGACCTACGTGTACAGGTCTGCCTGTCTCCCTGCTAGTTGATACAGACCACAGCCCCAACAGTCTCACACTTTATACACCAACAAGGACCTAGTTCTACAGGTTTGCTTGTCTCCCTGCTAGTTGGTACAGACCACAGCCCCAAAAGTGTTACACTTTATACAACAGCAAGGACCTAGTTCTACAGGTCTGCCTGTCTCCTTGCTAGTTGGTACAGACCACAACCCCAGCAGTCTCACACTTCATACAACAGCAAGGACCTAGTTCTACAGGTCTGCCTGTCTCCCTGCTGGTTGGTACAGACCACAGCCCCAACAGTCTCACACTTCATACAACAGCAAGGACCTACGTGTACAGGTCTGCCTGTCTCCCTGCTAGTTGATACAGACCACAGCCCCAACAGTCTCACACTTTATACAACAGCAAGGACCTAGTTCTACAGGTTTGCCTGTCTCCCTGCTAGTTGGTACAGACCACAGCCCCAGCAGTCTCACACTTCATACAACAGCAAGGACCTACGTGTACAGGTCTGCCTGTCTCCCTGCTAGTTGGTACAGACCACAGCCCCAGCAGTCTCACACTTCATACAACAGCAAGGACCTACGTGTACAGGTCTGCCCGTTGCCCTGGTAGTTGGTGTTACAGGTGCAGACCACATTCCCTGAGTTGCCCACTGAGCACTGAGCATTACTGGAACAGGTGTTCTGAACTGTGTTGCACACCGCTGGAACAAACCAAAAGTCACACATACAGACATTTGGGCGTGCATGGGCATGAGTGCATGTGCATGTGTGCATGTATGTGTGCATGCATGTGTACATGCATGTGTGTGTGTGTGTGTGTGTGTGTGTGTGTGTGTGTGTGGTGTGTGTGTGTGTGTGTGTGTGTGTGTGTGTGTGCATGAGTAACTGAACTCCCCTCTATCCTCACAACATGAAATTTCAAGTCAAGAGAAAATGTTCCACTGACTTACACAAAAAATGAATTATAACTTTGATTATACAAACAGCTCAACAGATACTATTATGACCATTTGAATTTGACAAATATCACTTACACAGCCTCTCATTAAACCCCTCATTAAAGTTTCAGCCAAGTCCAGAGACACATTAATTACCTCCTTAAATGTACACAAAAAGCACATTAAACATGATCTGATCTTGTGTATGGATGTAATAAGCACAGGAAGTACAATCTTGCAGAGAAACATTACTTGCTGACACCCATGTGACTTTCAAATAAGATCATGATCACCAAACTGGTATGAGAGTATGAAGCTCAATGAAAACTATCATTATGCAAAGTTTGCTCACATAGTCTCATTCAAAATCTAAAACACAAACACACACACACACACACACACACACATGCACTCGCATGCGTGTGAAAATACACACACACACACACTCTCCAAAATACAAACAAAAACAAGTCAGGCACACATTCATGACTACGCATATTCCTATGATTTTGTGTGTGTTACACAGGCAGTACAAAAATACCTCTGGTTTTAAGTGACATGAACTGAACCGACTACTCACAGATGCAGTCGCTGCTGGATGTTCTTCCTGCGGACAGTGTCGTTTTTTGATCAGGGCAGGCGTTACATGCCCGCTGTCCTGACAGGGCCTGGTACGTGCCCACCGGACACTGCACGCACTGCACCAGGGTGGCGTTGAAGAAGAGTCCTGGGTTACAGGTAGCTGAAACAAACACCGGCAGCAACAGTCAACTACTGTGTCTGTGCTGCAGTTTGGACAATTTCTTTTTCTGACCCCCAAACTATCATGCGAACATGCCAACATTCTTCTAAGCACAAACCATAGGTCAACTAAAAGCAGATAAGTACCCTACATCTTATCTTTCATGGTTTGAGTGCTGTTTTGTAGTTTGAAAAGGGGGATTTCACTGAAAATTCACATGTTGTGTTTTGTCAAAATAAATAGCACTCTTTTTAACTATTCATGTTTTGGGATCCTGACCCCCAAAAGTAAGTGTAACGATGTGCACCACTCAGGGTTTCCACTAAACCAGTCGTTACAAAATTGTTGAGCTTTTGCTGGTAAAATTTGTTAAAAATCAACAATGCTCCTGGTCAGGAAGACCAATACATTTTTATTTCATTTAACACCAATCTTTTTCCCTTTCTACTTGGCAATCTTGAAGCACACTGCATGTATAGTTTAACCATCAGTTGAACGGTCAGAGTTCAGGAGCTGTGTGAAAGTCGAGGTGGCCGTCCTGGGCTTTCCATCCTAATGAGCCTTACGGTTTCTGTGAACGTAAAGCAACATTGAACCGTGCTTCGGCATTGATCACAATTTGTCCTTAATACGTCAACCGACATCCGAGGACATGAAGCTCTACTTCATCATCATCATCATAGTTTAACCACAGACAAAACCATGTCTCTGGCCCTCATCATCCCAACTCCTGGGAAAAGATGTGTGGGTCGAGACCTCCCTTTGCCACCATACAGAGAGCAACATGTGCGCCTGCTTCATCATCATGGTGGTCTGTTGTCATTGTGGTTCATCATCAGGGTAGTCTGTCACCAGGGTGGTATACCGTCAGGATGGTCTGTTGTCAGGGTGGTTCGTCATCAGAGTAGTCTGTTATCAGGGTGGTCTGTTGTCATGGTGGTCTGTTGTCATGGTGGTCTTTCATCAGGTTTGTCTCCTGTCTGGGTGGTCTGTTGTCAGGGTGGTCTGTCATCACACTTGTCATTCATCAGGGTTGTCTACTGTCTGGGTGGTCTGTTATCTGGGTGGTCTGTTGTCAGGGTGGTCTGTCATCACAGCGGTTGTTCATCAGGCTTGTCTATTGTCTGGATGGTCTGTTGTCAGGGTGGTCTTTCGTTAGTGGCCCCAGTGCAGCAGGCTTCATGCCATCTGGGGTTGTTTCTTCCTTTCACAACAATCCCAAAAGCACTCACGCGTGTCGCAGGCGGAGACAGCCGCTGACCCTGTGTTGAGGGTGGTGAAAGGTGAAGGGCAGGGCTGACAGGTCCAGGTCTGCGTCTTGTCGCGATACGTCCCAACGTCACAGAGGGAACACGCGTTGGTGGTCTCGTTGACCTCCTGGCCCGAGGGGCAGTCACCTGTCAAAAGGGTGTAAACCATTGATAGAGCATGCACGTGTGTCTGTGCCATCATCACCCTATCAGACTAAAAGTACTAAAAGACTTCCTGAGAGACTGTGGGGCCATTCACTCTACAACCGGGGCTGTTCTGTTCCAGCAGCTGGCTTAGCTTGGGCCGAGGATAAGTATCCCTCCACCCCCCTCAAAAAACAACAACAAAACAGAAAAACAACCCATACACATCCTACCCCTCCCACCCTCCTCCATTTTACCCACCCCACCCCCCAA
>JABMCL010003456.1:1120000-1142500 GCA_018857735.1 Alviniconcha marisindica | reverse complement strand
CGCAATTTCCTGTGGACGCAGAAAGTGAATTACCGGATGGGGCAACCAGTTCACGTCATCTGATGTCTAGCTGGTAGGTGCCTGGGGAACATTCCAAGCAGCTGGCTGGCTTAGGTCATCTTTCTGTAGAAGCCAGCACTGCAGTTTCCTGTGGATGCAGCAAAGGAGTCAATACAAGAGCTGATTTCAGTCACCCACTACCAATCTTGCTAGCAAGCACTCTGAGGGCTCGTAGTACAGGTGCTGTCATCTCTGTGAACAATCAAACAACACCATCTTTCATTTTTGCTAATGTCCAGGAATCCAGTTTCCAGCAACCCCTCAAAAAAACTAAACAAAAACAACAACAAAAACCAAACAAAAACAACCCCCAAACAAACAACAAATAAACCCAACCCATTTTCATTTTCACCACATTTTGCTGTTGTTGTTCTTGTTATTTTTGTTATTGTAATATATTGGGCAGTTCAGGCAGGGTTGTTTACTTTTGTCCGGCATTGCTTAAGTCCCTTGGCTGCTTTTACTTTCGGTGCCTACTTTCTTCACAATGGAAGGCAGTGACAGTGAATTTGCCAATTTTACACTGCCAACTTTAAAGGCATTTTTGGAGGCCCATTGCCAGAATGTGTCTGGCAACAAGCAATAACTTGTTGCCCGTGCTATAGGATGTCCCAAAACTCATTTTTTCCACGAACTCACGATCTTCTGGTCAGCCGAAAAATGACGCAAAGACACTTTTTGTCTACCCTCAATCCCCTTTCCATGGTAATTTTTGCAACTGCAACAGTGGTGTCATTTGTACTGCTTCGCAATTCTACGTTCAACTTCCATTGTTATACACAGCGTGAAGCAATGCCTACTCAGAAATTGGCCCGGAAGTGATGCTATAATAATATATACAAAAAGAGAAAACAAAAGAAAAAGAACAGCCAAAAGATCACTATAAGCACTCACTGATGTCGCAGTCACTGAGGGAGGTGGTCCCACTGCCGGCGGTGACAAAATCTATGGGACAGATGGAGCATGATGCAAACCTGTCCACACTGTTGTCCTTGTAGTACCCCACAGGGCACGGTATGCAGCTGCCGTTCACCACCTCCTCCCCTGATGGGCACAGCGCTGCAACAGGCCACGTTCCCCAGCTTCATCAGCACAAGCACACCAAGGGTTTGAGGGAGCTGTACTTTACCATAGTGCATGAATGTGAAACAAACCATTGTCCAAACACACAAAAGATTTGAAAGATTTTTCTTATTGTAACATATGGACTTAGCTCTGTGTCCAATATCTAATTTTTGGTTTTGATAGGACAACATAAAATGGGTACATATTTTTGGGACAACCCCTTATTTTTCTTCACAAAAAAAAAAATGGACTGACAAGTAAGCACTGATAAATGAAAAATGAAAGTTGTCTACTTATCCTGTTTCGGTTGCTGGTGCTGGTGTGTTGAAGAACCGAAACAGGATATGTAGACAAGTTTCACTTATTATCGTTTACCTGTCAATTTGTTGCTTTGAAAAAAAAATGGACTGACAAGTAAGCACTGATAAATGAAAAATGAAAGTTGTCTACTTATCCTGTTTCGGTTGCTGGTGCTGGTGTGTTGAAGAACCGAAACAGGATATGTAGACAATTTTCACTTATTATCGTTTACCTGTCAATTTGTTGCTTTGAAAAAGGGTTCCCCCCCCCCCCCCCCCCCCCGATTGCACGATTCTGCGTTGTCCCATTAAAAATCAGTGTTCTTTTTAACCGTTTGGTTCTTGTTTCAGAATGTTAGCAGTCAGCTTTGTTTCAGATTTTCTTTTCTCTTCACAAAACTCTGTCAGCCAAGTCCTCACAGAATATTATTATGAACTGAATATTAAGAATAATAATCAAGTAAAGACTGTTACTCTATAAGTCAAGAGACACATGGAATCAATATTCCATAATTTTTTTCTTTAAATGATCTGATACTTCCTGCTTGGCAATTTTCCTTGTAAAAGCAAATATACTGAAGAAAAAAAGTATTAACTTACAATAAACTTCTGATGCACTATCCTGCATATATTCATTCACATGAGCCCTTAACCAAAGAGAATTTCCTTTTAAAACCATCTTTTGAGTGATCTTTCATAAGGGGTTCTACAGTTGTTATATTCTCAAGGGAGTTAAAAAAAAAAATCTACAAAATTAATGCAGTAGCCCAAGGGAGATAATTTATATACTCTCCCTTTACCCATATGTCCTTTGCCGACATGCCCTCCAGTAAAACGGGACGTGCCCCGACTTCTCCACAACATATTATTATTTTGCCATGTATCATCTTCCGATTTTTTTTGTAAGATGAGAGACAAAAGTTCAAAGAAAAATATCCCATGAACAATTCAATTTAGACCATCTGACTCCCTTAACCACTTTCTATCGATTGCTAAAGGAAACAAACAAACAAAAACAATTTTATATATTTTTTAAATGGATCCTATCAATGTCTCTTTGTCTTGAAGGCCCACTTTTTATTGCTCCAAGGGTGGTGGCTTGGTCACAGGTTCTACTGATTTTAATGGATTATCTGTGTTATCTGTGCAGTAGCAGTGATTGCATATGAGTCACCTTCACAAAGAGTGATGCTGTCAGCACCAGGTTGGAGTGTGGCAGTTCCGTTGGGACAAGGCGTGCAGGCTCGCTGGTAGGGCTGTGGGTTGTACTGGTCGAGGGGGCACAGAGCGCACGTCTCCACTCCCTGGTTGTCTGACTGGATGAAGAAGCCAGCTGAACAGTTGCCTGTGACAAGTACGCATTGCCCATCAGAACCATTTCTTAACAACAAGCATAGCACAGGCACAAGTAGATCAAATTTTATTTGTATCATCCATGTTTTGCACTGTACTATACTATAATTAAGCATTCTGTTTGACGTTTTGAATGTCTTGAACAAGCATACTGATGGACCTCAAAACCATTTGTTGAGAACAACTGCCATTATCTTTGTTCACAACATGAAGCACTGGAACAAATGGCAAGTATTTTACAAAAAGGACACTGAAGTATAAATGTGGGTAGAAAGGAGGATGGAGAAGAAACAAATAAACAACTAAGCAGACTAATTTTTTCTCTTTTGCAAATGTGGTCATACAACTGGAATAAACAGTGTTTTTGCTTTATCACAGATAACACTGAGTATGAAGAAACAAACAAACAAACAAACAAAACCTAAATAACAACCAGCAACCACAGGAGAGAAAACACCTACGGATGGAGCAGTCCGACTGAGACGTAGAAGCATCACTGGCAGTGAGATAGCCCACAGGACAAGACAGACACTGAGTCAGTGGATCAACGGTGTTGTCCTTGTAGGTAGCCACTGGACACCGTACACACTGACTGGAGACCACCTCGAACCCTGACGGACAGAACTCTGAAACACAGAAGGATACAAGGATATTTATTCACCAGTGACATTTAAATGCACATAGGAATTTGTCTTGGTGATGCTCCATTCATACAGTGCATTAACAAACAGACAATACACACATGCAGCAGGTAGGTGGATGTCGATGTCTTGTCAACCACACTGCTCATCAGTAGGCAAACTCCTCACATTTTACACAACACAGTGGCTTCTGGCAGTAAGCCACTGCCAACACCGAAGGTCCACTATCACAGGTAGGATCAAACACTACGAAGAAGGCTGTATCAGGCATGACTGCAAGTTAAAGCGCTGCAAAGAATCATTAAAATTAATCAAGGAAATGCCTTTCTGTTTCTGTTCTTTGAGAACGGTTTCAAGAAAACAGAAAAATGTGAACACAATGTGGTGTTACTGTTGTTTTTATTTACTCTGGAAGGGAAGGAAACAGCTGAGTAAGGTCTGATTCTGGCACCATATACACTGGGGTGAAAAAAGAGAGAAGAAGAAGTATATGCTGCATTGTCTAACCAAGGCTGCTATCGCTGACTCCCCCAAACAAGACCACCTAAACACTTGAATACAGGTTTGAAGGACGCTTTGCTCTCTGCTTCTGCCAAGTGCTGAAAGCATGTTCTCAGAAACATGAATAAAAACAAAAACAAACCCATACTGCATATTAAACAGTTAACCAACATTAACACTGCTCTGTAAGAAACAAACACACCTCTGTATCTTGGTCCTGGGTTAAAACTCAGGCACAAACCTGGCATTACCCCACTCACACCCCACAACCAGGATGCAGACACAAAAGATGCGGCATTCAGTCAGTGACATAGTTATGCAGACAAACGAGCGACACTCACGCTGACAGGCTGAGTCGGATGTGGAGCCGGGCTGAGCGGTGGTGAAGTTGGCGGCACAAGACAGGCAGATGAGCTGGTTGGGCAGGGGCTGGAACTGACCCACAGGACACAGCTCACAGCCTGTCGCACTGGCGTTGGCGCTCGACCCTGCTGGGCACCTCACTGACCGATGAGAGAATGCAGGACATAATGAGAGATAAACAACATGGTGAAAGAACACAGGACTTAATGTTACGCGACATGGTGAGAGAACACGGGACACAATGAGAGAAAACACAGGACATGGTGAGAGAACACAGGATGCAATGAGAAAACACAGGACATGGTGAGAGAACACAGAGCATGATGAGAGAACAGAGGACACAATCACAATGAGAGAACACAGGACACAATGAGAGAACACAGGACATGGCAAGAGAACACAGAACATGATGAGAGAACACGGGACACAATGAGTGAACACAGGACACAATGAGAGAACACAGGACACAATGAGAGAACACAGGACATGGCAAGAGAACACAGAACATGATGAGAGAACACAGGACACAATAAGTGAACACAGGACACAATGAGAGAACACAGGACACAATGAGAGAACACAGGACACAATGAGAGAACACAGGGCATGATAAGAGAACACAGCACACCAGTGAATCAGAGTGCTTGTGCCTCAAAGCAACCAACATGCTGACAATGTTTAGCAAATAAAAGTACAACACAAAACACATCTGATGCTGATTTTTGATGCCCTTATAAATTTGCACTGAACTTTTAAACACTGAAGCAAATTCTTCACTTGCAACTATCAAACAAACCAGGCAGCACTAGGTACAGTGAGCCATCTTGCCTATTATAGAACAGGTAAATTCTGTCTGTACAGGTATCAGAGCTCAGAAACTGTGTGAAAGAGGAGTTGGACTTCCCGGGCTCTCCGTTCCTAACAGTCCATACGGTCTCTGTGGATGTAAAGCAACACTGACCATACAGGTATTACGGATTCTCTGTGTGTACTTTGGGCTGCATGTTACATATGAATGACCATACAGGTATTACAGATTCTCTGTGTGTACTTTGGGCTGCATGTTACATATGAATGACCATACAGGTATTACGGATTCTCTGTGGGTACTTTGGGCTGCATGTTACATATGAATGACCATACAGGTATTACAGATTCTCTGTGTGTACTTTGGGCTGCATGTTACATATGAATGACCATACAGGTATTACGGATTCTCTGTGGGTACTTTGGGCTGCATGTTACATATGAATGACCATACAGGTATTACAGATTCTCTGTGTGTACTTTGGGCTGCATGTTACATATGAATGACCATACAGGTATTACGGATTCTCTGTGGGTACTTTGGGCTGCATGTTACATATGAATGACCATACAGGTATTACAGATTCTCTGTGTGTACTTTGGGCTGCATGTTACATATGAATGACCATACAGGTATTACAGATTCTCTGTGGGTACTTTGGGCTGCATGTTGTTACATATGAATGACCATACAGGTATTACGGATTCTCTGTGTGCACTTTGGGCTGCATGTTACATATGAATGACCATACAGGTATTACAGATTCTCTGTGGGTACTTTGGGCTGCATGTTGTTACATATGAATGACCATACAGGTATTACAGATTCTCTGTGGGTACTTTGGGCTGCATGTTACATATGAATGACCGTACAGGTATTACAGATTCTCTGTGGGTACTTTGGGCTGCATGTTGTTACATATGAATGACCATACAAGTATTACAGATTCTCTGTGGGTACTTTGGGCTGCATGCTGACGGTTACCCCATGAACCCCTTAACCAAAGCTTGCAAAACGGTCAGCGAGGCCGAGTATACATACACAACTGGTCAAGGCCTTACAGCCAGCAGATACCCCCCCCCCCATCCCACCCCTCCCTCCCCCCCCCCCCCCCCCGCCCCCCCTTAACCAAAGTTTGCACAATGATCAGCAAGGCCGAGTACACATGCACAACCGGTCAGGCCTTACAGCCAGCAGGTACCCCCCACCCCCTCAGGCACTAGGCAAAGACACTCACAGACAGTGCAGTTGTCGGAGGAAACAGAAGCGTCGGTGGGCGTGGTGTAGGCAGCGGGACAGGGAATACACAGCTGCTCCAGGCCGTACTGGCGGTAGGTGCCCTCCGCGCAGGGCACGCACGTACCGTTCAGCAGCAGCTCGTAGCCCGACTCACAGCCCTCTGGACACGGACAGAGGGTCAATCAAGCATGTCATTGCCTTAATGGGCATCATCATTACACAACTTCGGATGTGGTGCCGTTTCGCTGTGTTGAAAGCAAACAGTTCAAGGTCTGACTTTATGTGGCATTCTGTTGTCATCATTGTAACTGTTTTAACCAACAGCCTTGAATCCCCCCCCCCCCCCCCCCCAGCAAATCTGTTTTACTGTTGACCTTTATGGCAAGAGAGCTTAATGCTCTTGAGACAAAGTCCTCTGAAATGAAAACTTCATAAAGAAAAAGTTGTAGCAATATTCCTACCAAACCATTTTTCTCGTTTTTAACTCTTAGACCAAATCTGGCATGCTTCTGATGGTACCAGATACCCTGTCTTGGAGGGAGTGTATTCACATCAAGACTTTTACAACGTTTCAACTTCAGCTAACACTCGTAACCAGGCAGCTAGTATCTAACACACAGGGACAGCTTGCATGTGTTCTACCCTACCTCTGAGAAACCTACTCAGATGCTTTGTAGCTTGCGCCCTCTGAAAGCTTATTTGCATTCTACCCTACCCCTCATAAACCTACCCAGATGCTTTGTACCTTGTGCACTCTGAAAGCTCATTTGGATTCTATCCCACCTCTTAAAATGCTGAGAACATGGATGTTTTATAAATGCCCAAGAAAAGCCCATTTGTACCTCAGTTATCCTACTTCCCATGTCTCTCAATGCTTTTCCGTTAAAGCCATTCTCAGCCTGCACTGTTACAAAGCACCATACAACCAGCATGCATGCACCAGGTGGCATACAGACCTGCACAGTTGGACAGGGACGTGGACCCCTCGCTGAGCGTGAGGTAGCCCCTTGGGCAGGGCCTGCACTCAAACTGCCCTGTCTGGTTCTGGTAGAACGCCACCGGGCACGGCGCACAGCCGCTGACATTGTAGAACTGGCCCAGCCCACAGGAAGCTGTAATCAGAGGACATTATTAGACAAGTGAAATCAGTCACCAACAGGACATTATTAGTCTAGTGAAATCAGTCACCAACAGGACATTATTAGTCGAGTGAAATCAGTCACCAACAGGATATTATTAGTCTAGGGAAATCAGTCACCAACAGGACATTATTAGCCTAGGGAAATCAGTCACCAACAGGACATTATTAGTCTAGGGAAATCAGTCACCAACAGGACATTATTAGTCTAGTGAAATCAGTCACCAACAGGACATTATTAGTCTAGTGAAATCAGTCACCAACAGGACATTATTAGTCTAGTGAAATCAGTCACCAACAGGACATTATTAGTCTAGTGAAGCCAGTCACCAACAGGACATTATTAGCCTAGGGAAATCAGTCACCAACAGGACATTATTAGTCTAGGGAAATCAGTCACCAACAGGACATTATTAGTCTAGTGAAATCAGTCACCAACAGGACATTATTAGTCTAGTGAAATCAGTCACCTACCAGGACATTATTAGTCTAGTGAAATCAGTCACCAACAGGACATTATTAGTCTAGTGAAATCAGTCACCTACCAGGACATTATTAGTCTAGTGAAATCAGTCACCAACAGGACATTATTAGTCTAGTGAAATCAGTCACCTACCAGGACATTATTAGTCTAGCGAAATCAGTCACCAACAGGACATTATTAATCTAGTGAAATCAGTCATCAACATGACATTATTAGTCTGCTGACATCAGTGACCAGCAGGACAACATTATCAGTCTACTGAAATCAGTCACCAATCGGACAAAATTATCTTTCTGAAGCCATCTTCAACAGCCTTTCACCAAGCACCCAAGATTCAAAACTGCTAGCTCTGGATTGACGCTCTGAGTTGATTTTAAAGAGCTGGATGACTGTGCTGACCAACTGACCCAAGCTCATTGCCATACTTTAGAACTCTAATCTGGCAGAGAGACTGAACTGAATGCTTCATCATTCCTCAGAGGAAGAAGAATAAGTACAGGGGGAGAGGACGGAAGGGACGGGGGAGAAAAGCAAAATTAAGAATCAAGTTATAGACAGTCTTGTCTCCCCCCCCCCCCCCCCACACACACACACGCACAGCCTTCCCACCAACCAATTATTAATTATTACTCCAGAGTTCAGAAGCATTGTTACCATGGGCATATGGTGCTGATACAACCTGACTTCTAAAAAACAAATTATATATATTTATTTTTACAAAAGCAAAGCAAAAGCGAAACATGGGGAAAAGGTGTAAATTAAGTGACCAACTTACTGGCACAGTCACCGAGGCTTGTGGAGCCAACGTTCGGAGTTGTCTGCCCCGGGGGGCAAGGCGTGCAGGCGAGGGTGGCGTACCCGGATGCGTACTGACCCACTGGGCAGTTGTCACAGAGCTTGGTCACTGAGTTGTAGAATGTGCCGGGTCCACATTCCACTGAAAAATTACAATATTTCGCTTTGTGATAAGATGTGATTCAATGTACACCAACTCCTTTAATTCCAATGGCAAAATAATTTTATTCAAGTTCAAGGGTTTTTACAACGTCCAGAAAGAAAGGTAAAGACAGAAAGAGAGAGAAGAGACACATGGACACAGACTGCTACAGAAAGCCCCTACAACAACAAAATTGAAAGTCCACAAATTAAAGTGGTTTGCAGGCAGTCCAGCTAGGAGACAGACAGATAGAGAGAGAAAGAGAGAGAGAGAGAGACAGACAGACAGACAGACAGACAGACAGACAGACAGACAGACAGACAGACAGACAGACAGACAGACAGAGACAGATAGACAGACAGACAGACAGAGAGGGAGACAGAGACAGATAGGCAGAGAGAGAGAGACAGAGACAGAGAGACAGAGAGACAGACAGACAGACAGACAGACAGACAGACAGACAGACAGACAAAAGACTGAAGGAAACGGAGAAACAGATGTCCATGCAGGCACACAAACAGACAGACAGACAGAAAACAACCCTACATACACAGAAGGAAAGAAAAAACACACACAGAGAAAACGTCCTGTTCACTGACCACAGACTTCATCCCGCAGCACCTGTCCAGCCTCACAGATGTACGTGACTTGCACAAAGAAGGACTGCTCATTCATCACAGCTCCAGGGATGATTGTCTGAAAGTGTAAGATTAACAGTGATTGTACAGGAGCATGCAGCTGAGACAGTTCTCTGACCAGAACTGAGGGGTGGTGGGGATGAGGAAAAGTACAAAAATGAAGAAAAGAAAAAGGCTGGCTGGCTTTCCTCCACAGAAGATTCTCATATGCTAAATTAGTATGGTTCCATGGATCAGTTTGATCATTTTCTGTCTATCACATACAGCCTGACAACTTAAAGAGTGGAAGGTAAAGGGTGGGGTGGGTGGTGTGTGGGGGGGGGGGGGGTAGACAAGCCGATCAAGTAAAAAGGTTCCCCCTCACACAACCAAATTAAAAGTCCAGCAGTCACCGACTGGACAACATCATCAGTCTGCTGGAATCAGACACAAACTGGACAGCATTGACAGTCTACTGAAATTAGTTACTAACAGGACATTACCAGCCTACTGAAATCAGTCACCAAGCAGCTAAAATGGATTCCCCACATCCAGGTAAATCATAAGCCAACAAGACAAAAGGCTTCCTCCACAGCCAGCAAAAGTGTATGCTAAAAGCTGAACTGAAAGTCCACAAGCTGAAGAGATTCACCCACACCCAGCAGTTAAGCTACAAGTCCACAAGCTACTGAATCACATTCTTTTTATGTTGTACTAAGGTTTCACTAGTTTGGGCAGTTTCAGCCCCTTCACTGCCCCAACCTGTAAAATTTCTGGGCTGAAAAGTGTACACAGGCCTGCAAACAATATATTTTCCGGTTCTATAACAAATCTTCATTTGATACATTGCATTTTGATAGAAATCTTTTCACAATGCAGAAAAAAAGGAAAAAGAAAAAAAAAAGATTTCAAATTTCTAAATTTTACAGGTTGTTTTCAGGTGACATTTTGGCAGCGAAAGGGTTAAGGAAACAAGAACACCAACCAGTTAATGAAGCAATCGCAAACCAGTTCATCAGTAATAACAGCAATAATAAAAAAGCCCTAACAAATGAAGAAATAAAAATGAATAATGACCAGTGAAACAGACCCATTCTGCCTCCTGTGCCCCAAGTCTTCACAAAAGAGCACATGACAAAACCCACAGACCAACGCTGACAATAATAGTAACTTACATCAAAACGGAAGACACCATTGTCCAGCACAGAACTCAACCACACGTCATCCACGCTCCGCTGAATGGCACCGTTGAAAAGCGAGGCACTGCAACAATCACAAACGTCATAGTAAGAGAGGGAGGGAGGGACAGACAGACAGTCATTGTCAGAAAGACAGACAGAGTAAGCTAGGCACAGTAAAACTCTTAAACACACCGTTGCTTCAAAAACCACAAAACATTTTCTTCTTCTTTTATTGTGGAGACAGAAACAAAATGTGAAAATATTCCCCATTCAAAGAAACTGGGAAGATGTTCTCTCCAATTACAAAACCCACAAAAAACAACAATCAACCCCCCCCCCCCCCCCCCCCCAACAAAACACCCCCTGCTCCAAACTACAACACAAAACAGAGAATTTAACCTACCTGACATTGGCCAGCTGAATGTCCATCTTGGTACTGGTCAGTGTGGAACAGTTCACAGCAGGCGTGATGTCTGTGCAGTCCGCGGTGCTGCACATGTCTCCTCCCCACTGCCGGAACACGCTGGTCAGCTCCTCCTGACCGCGGGTGATCATGCTCTGCAGGATGGTGAAGCACTGGCCTGTGGTGATCTGGTAGTTCAGGTGAAGGCGGACGTCCGCTCTCGCTGGGCCCACAATGCCTGCAACATTACTTAAAGGTGAGAACAGCACAAAAATATAAACAGAATAGCACTGGCCTGTGGTGATCTGGTAGTTCAGGTGAAGGTGGATGTCTGCTCTCAATTAGCCCACGATGCCTGCAACAATACTTAAAGGTGACAGCAGCACAGCACTGGCCTGTGGTGATCTGGTGGTTCAGGTGAAGGCCAGCGTCCGCTCTCGCTTAGCCCACAATGCCTGCAATGTTACTTAAAGGTGATAGCAGCACAGCACTGGTCTGTGGTGATCCGGTGGTTCAGGTGAAGGTGGATGTCCACTCTTGCTGGGATCACGATGCCTGCAACATTACTTTAAAGGTGACAATGGCACAAAAAGAAACAACAAAGCACTGGACTGCAGTGATGTGGTAGTGCATGTGAAGGCAAATGTCTGTACTTGCAGTGCCCACAAACCACACAATTTTAATTAAAGGTAAAAACGGCACAAAATCATAGTTAAAAAACCCACACAACAAAACACAGGCTTGTGGTAACTAGCCTGGTAGTTCATGTGAAAGTGAGTGTTTGCTCTCTAGAGGGCTCCAATGCCTGCAATTTTATTTAAAGGTGATACCAGTACAAAAAACCCACAAGGCTATAAGAGTACAGAAGCACAAGCAAGAAAACACTGGCTTGTGGTAGCCTGGTAGCTCATGCAAAAGTGAGTGTATGCTTCCTTCTGGCCCCCAGTGCCTGCAACTTTATTTAAAGGTGATACATGGACACAAAACCCCACAAGACCCCCATAAGGCGATAAGAGGACAAAAACACAAACAACGAAACACTGGCTTGTGGTGATCACAACAACCACAAGGTGATAAGAGGGCAGAAACACAAACAACGAAACACTGGCTTGTGGCAATCACAACAACCACAAGGTGATAAGAGGGCAGAAACACAAACAATGAAACACTGGCTTGTGGCAATCACAACAACCACAAGGTGATAAGAGGACAGAAACACAAACAATGAAACACTGGCTTGTGGTGATCACAACAACCACAAGGTGATAAGAGGGCAGAAACACAAACAATACTGGCTTGAGGCAATCACAACAACCACAAGGTGATAAGAGGGCAGAAACACAAACAATGAAACACTGGCTTGTGGCGATCTTGCAGTCCATGCAAAAGCAAACCTCTGCTCTTGCTGGGGCTGCAAACGGCAAAGCCTACAATGTCACTGAAAGGTAAAAACAGCCACAACTTACGTCCACAAGTTGGGTAGAGTCCTCCTTGGTCCTGCAGCATTTCCCATGATCCACTGGGGCCACAGGTGTAATATAGAGGGACATCCTCCACCAGGTCAGCGCTAGATGCAGGACAGGATGCTGAGCAGGCATCAAAGTCACCTGACAGGAACCCACACACCTGCATTCCCCCTCCTCTGGGTGAGTTCAGTGCTGGGCATGTTGTACCTGTGACATCCATCAATCTGTCAGTCAGTCAGGTTGTCACAGCACCTCCATTAACCATGAAGCACACACAGACACACACACACAGGGAGAGAGAGAGAGAGAGAGAGAGAGAGAGAGAGAGAGAGAGAGAGAGAGAGAGAGAGAGAGAGAGACAGAGACAGAGAGAGAGAGAAGACAGAGACAGAGACAGAGACAGTGACAGAGAGACAGAGAGACAGAATGAGAGGGAGAAAGGGAGAGAGAGAGAGAGAGAGAGGGAGAAAGGAGAGGGAGGGAGGGAGAGAGACAGACAGACAGTGACAGACAGAGATAGACAGACAAACAGACAGAAAGACAGAATATTAAGACTGAAGGCAGGAAACAGACTGTACCATAACACAACTTCCTCACCTCTAACAAAGACAGTAAACGAGCAGACAGCAATGTTGCCTGCTTGGTCTACTGCCGTGTATACCACTGACGTTGCTCCATGCTGGAAAAGCTCACCTGAAAGCATTATTATACATATTTTGATGCCCATGTGGATCTATGTAAGTATCACTAAATAAAACAAATACATGCATCTACAAGTAGCGTAAGGGCTTCCATGGCACAGCTTTGATAATCTAATAATAATAATAAACCAGAATCAAAACCACATCTATCATTACAAAAAAGCAAATAAATTAATGAACAGGTAAACTGACCAATTAACCAGGGAAAGCATCAGTGACAGACAATTTAAATAAACAACAAAGAGTGCAAATAAAGGGAAGTAAGTAAATAAACACATACACACACAACTTCACAACTACATTGTAAAAGTACAAATAAGACAAAGAACGCACTCTACTTCCAAATAATAATACTAATGATAATAATAATGGAAATTTGTAAAATGCCTACCCAGTGGCTCAAAGTGCAGAACAAACATAACACACATGCTATGCATCGAGATGGAAAATGTTATCCACAATTTAACAAAAGCTAACATATAACGTACACACATCAGCAAATGTTCAGGCATAACTATGTGCAAGATGTACACACACACGCACGCACGCACGCACGCACGCACGCACACACACACACAGTACAGACTGATAGGGGTGATTGACAATATTGCAGATAAACCACTAAATCAAGGAAACTAAAAGAAAAGTCTGCGGCACTGACCAGGTTGGTGGCTGGCAGAGACGCTGACCACACCACCTGTGAAGACTGGATCCGACCAGGAGGCGTAAGCGTCCGGGTACGGGGCGTCCGCCACAATGACATCATCCGGGCAGAAGACCACTGTTGGGGCAAAGGAGTCTGTGGAACAGCACATTATGGCATTAACGACAGCTTTCAGCCCAGCAAAATCAAGGGTTTGGGTTACTATCCTTCTGAACTCTGGTTACCATCCTTGGGAACAAAGTCCAGTGGTCAGTGCTCATTCTCTTCCCAGGTTCCAGCTGTCTGGAACCAACTCCCTGTTTCTGTCCATCTTTCTATCTCTGTCAGTTCTTTTAAATCTTCCTTGAAAACCTTTCTCTTTTCAAAACCCTTTTCTTCATTGCCCTGGGATATGAATGAATGAATGAATGAATGAATGAATGCGTGTGTGTGTGTGTGTGTGTGTGTGTGTGTGTGTGTGTGTGTGTGTGTGTGTGTGTGTGTGTTGTGTGTGTGTGTGTGTGTGTGTGTGTGTGTGTGTGTGTTGTATGCACTGAATCCTGAAAACATTTAAAGAATGTGTAAGCGCCTACGGCCTGTGCGGGTAGGCACTCTAAGTGCCCATTGTTATTATTGTTATTATTATTACAAGTGCATGGATACTGCTAAAGTCCGCAGAGAGAAAAGACACGGTCAAAGGGAGGTAAACTACTATTTAGAAAAGAAATGGTCTAGGGGAGGTAACCTGTTACTTAGCGACAACACCTCAGGCATGTCAGTGTGTGGCTGTTTTTTTTGTGTGGTGTTTTTTCAGTCTGCTTGAAACAGTCAACAATTTACCACATATCCAAGCAGAAAACAAACAAATCTCTGATACTAGCATAACCCTGAAGATCTAAAAGGCATGGGAAGGGAAGCCAGCATTCCTACCAAAATGAAGACTGCAAGAGAGAGACCTACAACGCTGCTTTCCAGTTTCCCCAGCACACGACTCTCTTTCTGTTCATTTTACCTGTCACACTGCCATCGTGTCACAAAGACTCCTCTCACAAATATAGTCATAGTTACAGATTCCACTGCACAGCTACAATCCAGTCACGTTTACACAGCAAACCCACCTCTACACTGAGAAACACAGACAGTTAACTCTCTTACAAAAGACCCCACATAATCTACTACAAAGCACACCTGCCTCTAGAGTGAGAGACACAGACAGTAAGCTTTCTTGCCAGCACAGCAAAGCTACAATCCAGTTACAGCTACACGGCACACCCACCTCTAGAATGAGACACACAGACAGTAATTTCTCCCTCAAAAGACTCCACCGTATAGCTACAATCCAGTTACATCTATACAGCACACCCACCTTTAAACTGAGAGACATAGTAAATTCTCTTACAAAAGAGTCCACTGCACAGCTACAATCCAGTATGTCTACACAGTACACCCACCTCACACTGAGAAACACAGACAGACAAAAGACTCCACTGCACAGATCCAATATACTACAAAGCACACCCACCTCAAAACCAAGAGACGCAGACAGTAATTTCTCCTACAAAAGACTCCACTGCTTAGCTACAATCTGTTGCACAGCATACTCACCTCTAGCCTGAGAGAAACTTACAGTCAACTCTTGCCAGCACAGCAAAGCTACACTCCAGTTACATCTACACGGCACACCCACCTCTAAACTGAGACACACAATTCTCCTACAAAAGACTCCACTTCATAGCTACAACCCAGTCACATCTACACAGCACACCCACCTCTAGACTGAGAAACGCAGGCAGGTAGTGAGGGGAAGGTCACGCAGTTGACAAGGCTGGCTGTGGAGGGACGGACAAACTGCACATTCCCATACACGTCAAACTCGGCCCAGCGCAGCAGATCTCCCCGGTACCGGAATGGCTGGGACTGCAAGTCGGGCAAATCAGCGGCAAAGTCCAGCCCGCGACTCAGCACGTTGACGCCAGAGACACAGCCACGGAGAGAGCTTGAAGTGGCAGCGGCGTTCTCCATGCCACCCAGGACCAGCCACAAGCTGTCGAGGAGAGAAAGCAGTCACTCATTACTACTCATGACACATCTGGGTAAGTGAGCATACCCATGGCATACAGGTAAAGTGGGTAGCACTGCTCTAAGGCTGCTTGCTTTCTTTGTGGAAAGTTTCCTGAGTTTCCTGAACATATTCACACACACACACACACACACACACACACACACACACACACACACACACACACACACATGCACCATGCACACACACACACGCACACACACACACACACACACACACACACACACACACACACACACACACACACACACACACACACACACACACACACACATGTGCATGCATGTGCCCTCAACGCATGTGCACACATTTGAAACCAAAATGAAAATCAACTTCAGGGCTGAATGAATTTGTGATTTATATGTAGAATAGTAATACTTCAAAAACAAAAAGAACAAAATGTGAAGTGTTTGCTTCCCCTGTATTCACTTATCTGCCCTCAACCTCATCAGAGCAAAACCTGCAGCATGGCAAAAGATTCCAACAGACACTCACTTTGCAGTGATGCGCTGCCGGAACCCATAGCTCCTGACCCGGTCCTGTCGCAGGTAGTCCACCGTCAGGTCAAGGTCACCCGTGGCTGAGTTCCAGAACACGACAACCAGATGCCAGAGTCCATCGTTGATGGGGAAGAGGTTGTAGGTCAGGTTGCGAAAGCCAAAGATGTTGGCGTACATCCCTGTTTCATGCAGGCGAAGGATTTCTGTCCTGTCCTCAGTCATACTGGCAGAGCTGAAATCAGAGCTCAAGTAGAAATAGTGTGTGTGGGCACATGTGTGTGTGTGTGTGTGTGTGTGTGTGTGTGTGTGTGTGTGTGTGTGTGTGTGTGTGTGTGTGTGTGTGTGTGTGTGTGTGTGTGTGTGTGTGTGCATGCGTGCATGTGTGGGTGCATGTGCATGCATGTGTGTGTGTGCATGTGCATGTGCACATGTGTGTGTGTGTGTGTGTGTGTGTGTGTGTGTGTGTGTGTGTGTGTGTGTGTGTGTGTGTGTGTGTGTGTGTGTGTGTGTGTGTGTGCATGCATGCATGCATGCAGGTGTGTGTGCTTGCCTGCATGCACATGCATATGTGCATCCATACATGAGGCTACATGATGTGTTTGTGTGTTCGTATATGTGTGTGCAGGCATGTGCGTGTATGTAAGTCGACGCATGTTTGAGAAAGACAGAGACAGACAGCAACAGACAGAGACAGAGAGACAGCAACAGACAGAGACAGAGAGACAGCAACAGACAGAGACAGAGAGACAGCAACAGACAGAGACAGAGAGACAGCAACAGACAGAGACGGAGAAAGAGAGACAGTGACAGATAGAGACAGAGAACGAGAACAAAGAAGCACACGGCTGCACAATGACATCTCACCTGCTAGTAGAGAGAGTGAGGAAAGTACCGGAGCCTCCCACTTGATCGTACCGCACCCACACCATGAGTGTGAAGCCATCCAGACTGCTCACAGACAGAGCAAAGGGTACTGCTGCACCAGCAGTGAACAGTGAAGGGTAGAAGCACATGTCGTAATCTTCATCGATTCCTGAAAAAGAGAGAGAAAGGATGAGAGAGGGCCATCATCAATCAAATGAACATTGGAACCGTTTCAAAGGCAACACTGGGGAAACTTCTGTGAGACAGGGTGGAGTGCATATGGGCTTTTCCGAGCGCATAGATGCCACCTTGAACTGAACTGAACCGAACCCCTGAAATGTGACGATTTTTTGTTTTCTGTAATAAATGAAATCATTGCTTCTACTGCTTTAAAGTGAACACAAGGACGTGAATAATACTGCATGTTCTAGAACAGCACAAGTTAAAATAAGAAAACAAAATCTTTTTGCCGACGGCAAATTCACTTAATGTTTTCACTTTCCCTTACTTGCAGCAATGACAGCATTTTGCCTTGTATTGCTCAGGTTTTGCTTGTTTGCTGTGATACTGCCAGGTTGCATCATATATATGTGGAAGCACTTTTCCCTGGATTTGTTTTCACTCTTGAGCCAAATTGGAGTGATGTGTCTTATATCCAGAAGCACCTTGTAGTACAGAAATTATATGGTACATTATTGATAATAATAGGGAATTTATAAAATGCTTTCAGAGACTCAAAACACATTACAATTTAAACAAATGTATGCAATGCACAAGTATCCACATATATATACAAATCAACTAGAAATTAATGTAAACAATCAAAACACACAAAATAAGAAACATTTTCATACAACATCCACACACATAAATGTTTTTAAAAAAAGGCTATTTACTAGGACAAAACACACTTTTATCAAATATATTACAAAACATATTATTATCCAAATAAATAGTGTTCTTTTAAACCTTGTTGTTTTAGAATGCTAGCAGCCAGTCTTGTTTGAGAATGTTCATACAAAGCATGGTAACATACATGCACACACATTGCACAGTGACAAGGACACAAGTCAAGGAAACATCGCAGCATCCCGTCAGCATCAGTACCTGTAGTACAGGTGGGAGCAGCCCGGCCAACGGGGCAGCGGCAGAAGGCCTGGTTGACTCCATCGATGCAGGTGGCTGCAGCAGGGCAGGTGGTGGCGGCACAATCGTCCCTGTTGACCTCGCACAAATCTCCACTGTAGCCTGTGAGAATGGTTGGCAATTTGACAGTAAGTCCCTGAACTGACTTACAAAAAACATGCACACAGAAAACTAAAAGTAGACAGAAAACGCATGGCTGCAGCACTGATTCCTTAGGATCACTTTACCCAGATTTGACTAAGCACGTTAACTTGGTGTTAACCCCCCCACCCCCTCCCTCCCCACCCCCCACAACAACTTACTTATTTCACCACCTTTACCATTATTACATCTGCGCCTTCTGGCTATTGCAGACCTATGCTTGCAGATCTGCAATGCAATGGAGCTATTTTGTAGGGAGCTAACAGGTCTCTTGAGGAATGACAACCAGACACGAAACAGCAATGGCATGACACAGTCTGAAATCCTCCATAAAGAAACCCTCACACACACTTAGCAAGCTGTCAGGCTCTTAATACCGTCAGACTTCAGACAATCACCAGAAGAAAGTCACGCTTGGGTCATCCTGCATGTATGCCTGCAGGTAATTCATCATCACTGTCGACACAAAGAGCAAGAGACAGCCTGGCGTACCTGGAGCGCAGCTACAAACACGGCCTGAGCTGCCAATGCTGCAGGTTGCTCCGTTCAGACATGGGCTGCCGTCACAGTTGTCGTCTGTGTACAGCTCACAGCCTGCTCCCGTGGATCCTGAAAGTAAACAATGAATACATCTGCTGAATCTCTGTCTTTTAACAATCACTTCACTTCAGTGGACCCTGAAAGTAAACGTAATACATCTGCTGAATCTCTGTCTTTTAACAATCACTTCACTTCAGTGGACCCTGAAAGTAAACAATGACATACATCTGCTGAATCTCTGTCTTTTAACAATCACTTCACTTCAGTGGACCCTGAAAGTAAACAATGATACATCTGCTGAATCTCTGTCTTTTAACAATCACTTCACTTCAGTGGACCCTGAAAGTAAACGGTGAATACATCTGCTGAATCTGTCTTTTAACAATCACTTCACTTCAGTGATCCCTGAAAGTAAACAATGAATACATCTGCTGAATCTGTCTTTCAACAATCACTTCACTTCAGTGGACCCTGAAAGTAAACACTGCATACAGCTGCTCAGTCTCTGCCATTTAACCATCATTTCGCTTCCGTGGACCCTGAAAGTAAACAATGACTACATCTGCTCAGTCTCCATCTTTTAACAATCAATTCAATTCAGTGGGCCCTGAAAGTAAACAATGACTAGATCAGCTGAATCTCTGCCTTTTAACAATCACTTCAATTCAGTGGGCCCTGAAAGTAAACAATGACTAGATCAGCTGAATCTCTGCCTTTTAACAATCACTTCTGCTTCAGTGGACCCCGAAAGTAAATGATGCATGCATTCAGTCTCAGTCTGGGAAAGCTGCATCAATCATTTCTA
Source organism: Alviniconcha marisindica (assembly GCA_018857735.1). NCBI lineage: Eukaryota > Metazoa > Mollusca > Gastropoda > Provannidae > Alviniconcha > Alviniconcha marisindica. Next base: position 1,122,525 of record JABMCL010003456.1, on the reverse strand, counting down.
CTTCAGTGGATCCTAAAAGTGCATGATGTATTCATGCATTCAGTCTCAGTCTGGGAAAGCTGCATCAATCATTTCTACTTCAGTGGATCCTAAAAGTGCATGATGTATTCATGCATTCAGTCTCAGTCTGGGAAAGCTGAATGACTCATTTTCACTTGAGGGAACCCTGAAACTGCATGAAGCATGCACGCATTCAGTCTCAGTCTGGGAAAGCCACAGTAATAATCTACTTCTGCTTCAGTGAACCCTGAAACTGCATGAAGTATGCATGCATTCAGTCTCAGTCTGGAAAAGCCATAGTAATAATCTACTTCTACTTCAGCAGACCAGTGAAGTACATGCACGTGAATGTCTGAGTGGAAGAGAAAAACAGACGCACCATCGTCACAGTAGCAGACAGCCTGCGTGCCATTCAGCCCGCAGTTGATCGTGTTGACGCAGGGGTTGTTGTTGGTGCACTGGGTAGCACTGGGCACGGTCTGGCACTGCGTGCCAAACACACCGGCAGGGCAGCTACAACAGATGTTGAATAAGTCAGAAAAAACAACAGCTACAAAATCCACTGACAACAAATAAACATCTCATCCAAGCAATCGCCAAGCACCAACATTACGCAGGTTTTTGTTTTTATTTTTATTTTGGTGTGATTTATTGTTGGGTCAGCACTGACGGGTGTCATTGCACCTTGAAAGGCCACAGACATCCCCTTGCTGCTCTTCTCCCAGCAACCATCCCCCAACCCCCCCCTCCCCCCCCCCCCCCCCCATCACCTCCCCCCATCACCTCCCCCCATCACCCCCCAGAAATGAAAAAGCTTTGGCAACAGACCTGCATGCGTAGTCGTTGAAAAGTGTAACGCAGCCTGCCCCATTGAAGCAGGGGTTGATGGGACTGCACTGACTCAGGATGGTTTCGCAGAGGTTCCCTCTCCAGCCGTCAATGCAGTCACACCTAAAGCCGTTGACCTGATCCACGCAGGTTGCCCCGTGGAAACAGGGGTTGCTGGCACACTCGTCGATGTTCTCCTGCCAGTCGAAGCACATGACATAGGAATCAAGTTAGTCTATATAGCTATGTCAGTTACCGTTAGCTTCATTGTTAAGTACAGGCTTTTTCCTAAAAAAAATATTTCCAGACACAAATGAACCCCAAAACAATAACAACAACAAAACCAAAAAAGACAAGAAAGAAAAAAGAAGATAATTATCCATGCACAAACAGATTTCACAACAAAAACAACAAAGAATAAGAAAACAGAAGAAAAAAAAGACAATTATGCACAAACAAACAAGCAACAACAGATAAGAAAGACCCACTCCGCTGAAAAAAACTAATAACAACCCCCGCCCCCCCCCCCCCCCCCCCCCCCCCTCCAAAAAACAATAGTGCCAAAAACAAAAACTGAAACACTTACAGAGCAGTTTTTGCCAGTATACCCAGGACGGCAGTTACAGGTGTAGTCGTCAAGGCCATCGTCACAAGTAAGGGTACCCACAGGGTCACACAGGCAATCATTGGGATTAATGTCACACCGAACACCTGGAAAACAATTGGAAATGCTCACTGGAATCTCTTCTTTAAACAACAAACAGCAACAACCAAAAAAACTAAAACAAAACAAACAAACAACTGTTGTGGAAAATACTTTTTGAAACATCAGGTAAGTAGTGTTGCTTAATGTCCTCAGAAGTCAGTTGACATATTAGGGACAAGCTGAGACCAATGCCGAAGCATGGTTCAATATAGCTTTACATCCACGGAAACCACAAGGCTCGTTAGGACAGACAGCCCAGGATGGCCACCTTGACTCTCACACAGCTCCTGAACTATGATTTGAAACATCACACAGCAATCTTTTTTTTAAATATGCATGCATGCGGATACACATTTTCTTACTTTTTGGGAGAAAATTTCACCTGAGAGAAACAGAAACACTGGAATCTTTTCTAATACAAGGTAAAGGCTAACCCTGTACACTGACTGTCAAAGAAAATAGTCATGAACCACAGCTACACAAACAGACTTTGACATAACAAACTAGTACTACATATCAACACATGCACACTTCGCATGCAGACACACACATGCAGACAAACACAACACACACACACACATACACACACACACACACACACACACACACACACACACACACACACACACACACACACACACACACACACACACAGGTGCACACACATTCTCAGACACACAGAGACAATGAAAGCCGTCAGGAAAGAGCACACAACAAAACTACAAGCCATGAAAACACAGAGCAACAACAACAGACAGCCACTAAACCAGCAGAACATAAAGACCACAAAGCAAGACTAAGAACATTACATTGGAACATTACTTATAGTGTGTGTGTGTGTGTGTGTGTGTGTGCGTGTGTGTGTGTGTGCGTGTGTGTGTGTGTGTGTGTGTGTGTGTGTGTGTGTGTGTGTGCGCGTGTGTGTGTGCGCATGCATGCAGGTGTGTGTATGTGCATGTGTGCATGTGTGCGCAGGTGTGTGGATGTGGGT
>JABMCL010003456.1:1112500-1115000 GCA_018857735.1 Alviniconcha marisindica | reverse complement strand
AGTGAAACTCTAATCAGAAGGCCAGCGAATCCCCAATCAGAAGTACAGTAAAACCCCAATCAGAAGTACAGCGAAACCCCATACAGAAGTACAGTGAAACCCCAATTGAAAGACCACCCTAGTTTTTCCCCTTCCATGATCACCACTGTTAGATAGAAACACCAGCTCCTCTCACAGATGCTGCCATCTTCCTTTGGACTGTCAGGTCCCCCTACAGTGTCCCTTCATCTTCCTTTGGACTGCCAGGTCCCCCTACAGTGTCCCTTCATCTTCCTTTGGACTGACAGGTCCCCCTACAGTGTCCCTCCATCTTCCTTTGGACTTCCAGGTCCCCCTACAGTGTCCCTCCATCTTCCTTTGGACTGACAGGTCCCCCTACAGTGTCCCTCCATCTTCCTTTGGACTTCCAGGTCCCCCTACAGTGTCCCTCCATCTTCCTTTGGACTTCCAGGTCCCCCTACAGTGTCCCTTCATCTTCCTTTGGACTGACAGGTCCCCCTACAGCTTCCCTCCATCTTCCTTTGGACTTGCCAGGTCCCCCTACAGTGTCCCTCATCTTCCTTTGGACTGACAGGTCCCCCTACAGCTTCCCTCCATCTTCCTTTGGACTGCCAGGTCCCCCTACAGTGTCCCTCCATCTTCCTTTGGACTGACAGGTCCCCCTACAGTGTCCCTTCATCTTCCTTTGGACTGACAGATCCCCTTACAGCTTCCCTCCATCTTCCTTTGGACTGACAGGTCCCCCTACAGCTTCCCTCCATCTTCCTTTGGACTGACAGGTCCCCCTACAGCTTCCCTCCATCTTCCTTCAGACTTTGAGGTCTTCCTACAGCTTCCCCAGCTGTCAGCTAGGTTCAAACCCTTGCACCAGGCGATATTCCGCAGGGTGTCCCTGAGCAGGTGATGCTGGTGGAGATGCTCACTGGCTACTGGAGCAGTGCTGCAGCAAGGAAGGAAATTGTTTTTTAACACCCAGTCAACCATGATGGGTATAATGGGGCTACAAAACTGCAGGAGCACATTGAAACCCCAGAAGCGATCCGAACAGGGAGGTGGAGCTGGGCTCTCATGGTGGGTTGGGCTATCTATTGCTTCAGGTTCCAACAGCTGGTCTCTCAGACTCTGTGTGACACTGTTCTGCACAGCTGTTGGAAGAGCCAGTTGCGGCGTGAACAAGCTGCTTCGTACTGGCAGGGTTCCCACCTCCTTGATGCATTTATTGTTCTGGCGGTGGCTGACGGTCTCTTCGGTTTTTACGGGTCAGAGTGCAGGGAGGAGCTATTCATAGGTAACCACCCCCCCCCACCCCCCCCATCCCTCCTCTCCCCCCATCCGGTCACTTATAAGCTGCATGCGCTTCTGTGGGCGTTAAGCATAACAATAATCAAATAACCAGGAGCACATTTCTGACTGTCCTATCTTCATCTTGATGAACAGGTGCGCTGTCAACCACTCTGGTACGAGAGACCACAGCATACACTCCTGTTTTAAGACCACACAACATTTTCATGACTTCAAGGGTGCTATTTCATCTGGGCTTCTGTTGTACTGTGAAACCCAGCCATCAGAACAGACTGTCAACCATCCCGACAAGGAAAGCTGAAGCATCACTCCAGTCTTAAGACAGGCAGGCCCCATTTGTCAGATTAACATTTCACTGCCGCAATGTGACATAAAACATGATCAATAAAAGCGCGAAAATTTGAAATTCTTCAGCCATTTTTCTTTCTTTCTTTCTTTACATTAGCATGTGAGAGGATTTTCATCAAAATGACAGTATCGAAAGGAAATCTGTTACAGGGTCAAAAAATATACCGTTTGCTGGCATGCAGTTGAGCACTTTTCAGCCCAGAAATTTTACAGGCTGGGGCTGTGAAGGGGTTAAGCCAGACAAAAGAAAACTGTCTGACAGGTACAGGACTGACCATTAAAGGTTCTCAGCTTATCACGGAACCCCATCCAGAACTTCTGTTCACAAGCAACAAATACCAACACAAAACACGCATCAAAGTCAAGGCCACGTTTCTATTACCAATTTCTGTATCACAAAGGGGACCGGTGAACCCTGGGAAGCAGTCGCAGACGCGGTGATAAGCGTTGGTGGCCCGACAGGTCGAATTCCCCCCACAGGGGAAAAGGTCGCATCCGCTCTGCAGCTGTTGCTCACACCTGGAACGAACCCCCAGCATTAAAATCAGCACTTCGTACGTGAGCAACACATCAAGGACCGTGTGCTCTGTCTAACAACATTTACGCTGGCTGAGTGTGTTGTAACCCTAGGTGTTGGAACCTCTAAATGTGTCACATGAAACGCACTCAAGCTCAAAAGTTCAGCAGTTTTTTAGAATGATGCACAGGTGTTCAAGCCCCAGTAAGCTAATTCAGTAAAATAAAATAAATTCTACAGGTGGAAGGTTTATTCACTGGTCTACCTCCATTCAACATGCAGTAAGTTTTACACATACTCTACATTGTGTGCTAGACAAGTGAGAAATGTGCC
>JABMCL010003456.1:1072500-1107500 GCA_018857735.1 Alviniconcha marisindica | reverse complement strand
TCAATGAATACATGAAATGTGGTGTCCCCCATCATTGCTGCAGCTGATCTGGCATCATCACATAGGTTTCCACTACTGCTGAATGTATTTCTGAAATAAGAGAGTGTCACTGTAGCCTTGCACTTATGGCTGCTGTCCAGAAGCATTGCCAATTGTCTCCCTTGACATTAAAACCTGCCAGGTGGCAGTCTTTTTCTGTATCATTTTTCCTCAAGCTTGCAGAAAGAACTATACACATTTTACAGCTGTGAAACCTCAGAACTTAGTGAGAAATTACAAATTGCAATTGGCAGTTTTATTTTTGCAACCTGCGCATGACCTTCACATTTGGTCACGGTCATCAAACTGTTATGACAGTGTGAAGGTCAATGACAGTCATCAAGCGAAAATAAAAGAACTTGTTCACATAAACTGTAGATAGAGTTCAAAACTGTTTTGTCCCATACAGGCACTGGCTAAGTGGCCCCAGGAAAAGACTGACAAATACACAGTGAGACACTCTTTTATTCAACTCAAAACTGCCCAGCTCAGAAGTACTTGGCAAGAAAGGTCTTTTGCAGATGGCCCGGAGCAATGCGTCCTACTTTTACACAATTTTTGTCCACCTTTTTGAGGACATATTTTTGCCTGGCTGTGACTCAGACACACTCATTTGGTGCAGGATTAATCAATAAACAAAACTGTGCAACATTGACACAAAGGGAGATGAGGAAAAGAAGTGAGTAAAAGAGTTACGGAAATGTGAAGGGGTATGAAAAACCGCACATCTACTCTAGTCTGGACGGGTCATGAATCTGAGTACAAGCAGGCATGCACTGTGGGTGTGGCAACAGGGTGGGGAGAGGTAAAGGGATGGGAACGTTAAGCGGTGTAGTGGGATGGGGTAGCCCAAGTAGGCATCAGACAACAGCATTCACCCTACCATAAAGGCATCAACGCCGTGCAAAGTGAGTACACTCCTGTGAGTATCATGTGCATGCAAATAAGACCACAAAACATTATTAGTGCTCGGTCACGGCCACGCCATTCAGCCATGCAAGTTAGTGAACGTCTCATGCAGGCGTTGCCAGTCACCTGTCAGGTTCCTTTCGGGACAAGTCCGCTCATAGTAATCATAGATCACGTCGGTCTGAAAGGGGAGCTCTCTGTCATACAGGAAGCAATACCCTTCGATCTTATTGTAGTTGAAGCCTACACACTGGGAGGAGGTGAAGGGCAAGTTTTCCCACCGATCGCACAGATCTTCGCACTCTGAGATCGTCAGCGTTTGGGTCTGAATGGCCGGACTCTGCATAAGCACGTTGCTTATAGAGTTGTATGTGCAGCGGAAGGCTGAAAAGCAAAAATGGGCCAGACGATCAAAGCAAAAGCTTTCACAGCAGCAAATGATGCATCAAGCAAACACAAGCAACACACAAAACAAGCTCTGCGACTGTTCTGCATATGCAGGGATGAGTGAACAGCTCAGGAGGGAGATGCCTTTTTGTGGACCTCGCTTACAGCCCCCAGCCTCCCACTCATAGCTGCAGACACAAGACTGCACACGACTCAAACCCCACATGTACGCAGGGATGCATGAACATGAACAGCTCAGGAGGGAGCTGGCCTTTTTTTGGACTTCACTTGCAGCCCTGACAGCCTCCCTCATAGCTGCAAGACACAAGACTGCACACAACTCAACTCAAACCCCACACATATGCAGGGATGCATGAACAGCTCAGGAGGCAGCTGGCCTTTTCATGGACTTCACTTGCAGCCCTGACAGCCTCCCTCACAGCTGCAGACTTAAGACTGTGCACACGACTCAAAATTGTATATAAACGTGAATCAACTGCAAAGCGATGAGTAAACAGCTCAGGAGGGAGCTGGCCTTTTCGTGGACTTCTCTTACAGCCCTGACAGCCTCCCCTCATAGCTAGACACAAGACTGTGCACACGACTCCAAACTGAACATAAACGTGATTCAGCTGCACCAAGCAATGAAAGGATATGCTGTTCGGATGTTTATAGTTGGCAGGCAGATAAAAGTGTGTACATGGTTCAGATACTGTAAGTAAACATAATAACCCAAGAGCAAGACAGCATGAGGGACAGTGGAAACTGCTAACTAGCTTATTGTCTTAGCTCCCTCCATTTGTTTGACTCTAGTCAAAGCAAAGCATTCAAATGAGATAGATCATCAAAGCTAAAAAATAAAAATAAAACAACAACAACAAAAATTCTCTGTTCATGTGAATTAAAAGAAACCTGAAAAACCACAGTAACAACAATCACTTACGATTATACAAACTATAACTGTAGAATCAAATTCTTCATCTAATGTTCAAAAATAATCATCTGAAGAACTGAAATGACTGTAGAATCAAATTCTTCATCTAATGTTCAAAAACAATCATCTGTAGGACTGAAATGACTGTAGAATCAAATTCTTCATCTATTGTTAAAAAACAATCTTCTGAAGAACTGAAATGATAACAACAAAAAACAAAAGCAAATAAAAATCAACATTAAAAGTACACTGCTTAAAATTTAAAAAAATGTGAGCACTGATTTTTTTAAATATTTTGTATGAGCTTTATCTTCTTTCTTGTTTCCTTTTTTTCTTTTCTTTTTTTCTTTTTCTCTCACCTAAAAACACATTTCTACCACAACAATCCTTAAAAAGAGCTCAAACTAATAACCCCAAACAGAAAATAATTCTGGAAAACAACCACTGAGACAGTTGCCAAAGGAAATAAATACTGGTAGCTGTGCAATACCACACAATTCTTTGATTCTCTGCTTCTAGAATGTGTCACATACTGACAGATACTTGCACTGATTCGGAAACTCATATACTCAACATAAAAATCACTGAAACTAAAAGAAGTTACACAAAAAACTAAAACAAATCCTAAAAAAATAAAAAACGCTCCTTTTCATACTTCCCTTCAAAGGCAAGATGAGGAAAGGAAATCATAAGAATAAAGCAATGTCCAACCGAATCAAGGTTAAAAAGAAAGAAAGAATAAGAGTTAAAACAGCTGTTTAAAAGAGTAAAGCACAATCTGAAAGAGAAAGAGGCCCAGAGCACTTGTGCAGACTCAACAAACAAGGGAGTTAATTCGTGCCTGAAAGATGTCACACACTGATACAACAAGAAGGACCTGAGTCACCTTTCGTAACTCTCACCTGGCATACGAGTAAACACAAGGTATATATAAACTCCAGAGGTATATCCTCTGGTGTCTGAGAGCAAAGCACTCTCTGAGAGTAAAGCACAGCTTAAAAAACAACCCCAAACTAGCAGTCACCACAGAGAGGAATTTAATATGATAGCAACAGCAGAACTGAATTAGCTACCAAAAGCCACAGACCACACAATTGGTACCTTCAGATGTTGCTGGAAGAAAGGGCAAGATGTGTTACAGTCAACATCCATATTAAAAACAAACAAACAAACAAAAATCCAGTTCAGATAAACAAAACTTCTACAGACACCATTGTACAGTGAAAGATAAAATCCTTTGGACCACAGTGCCGTGTAGTTCAGACACCACAAAATGAATATTTTCATACAGATGCAACAGAAACTGTCCCAAGCATAACGTATGTATACTGCATGGTCAGTCTTTCAATATCTTCGTACTGATTTGATGGAAAGTGTCCAAAGTATAATGTACTTATACTAGACAGCCAGTCTTTAAAAAGAAGCTTCTAACACTGTCAGTTTTCTTAAATTAACCTACTACTACCCCATCCCCTGCCCTTATGTGCACATGTATGTGGCGTGTGTGTGTGTGTGTGTGTGTGTGTGTGTGTGTGTGTGTGTGTGTGTGTGTGTGTGTGTGTGTGTGTGTGTGTGTGTGTGTGTGTGTGTGTGTGTGTGCTCATGCATGCGTGTGGGTGTCACACACGCAAGTGTTCATCCATGTGTGTGTGAATGTACATGTTTATGTGTGTGTGTGTGTGTGTGTGTGTGTGTGTGTGTGTGTGTGTGTGTGTGTGTGTGTGTGTGTGTGTGTGTGTGTGACATCAGTAATCTCTCACATGCCATAGTCACCCTAAACATTCTGTGTATGATCTTTTCCACATAAGGCAACCACACATAGTATGAACCTGACCGAATTAATCATTACTAAGGACAACCCACTGGCAATGACCTGGGAAATTTACTACAGTCATTGAATCTGGTATAAATATGCAAAACCCCAGTGAAGGTAACTAGACCATCATGCAGTTTGAAAGCTCTCACTCACATAGCCCTGACTCAATTTCATGCTGCTGCTATCAGCGGCAAAAAGCTTCATGGCTGCGTGAACACGAGACTGTTCACCTGGACTCACACACCTTTTTTACCCGAGTCCAAATTATATACTGTCCTCGGTTCGTTTGCTACAAACAGCATGCATGCACAGTGATTCCTATCACTTCTCCAGCAACTCACTTTGACAGGACGGATCAAGCGGATTCTCTGCCCGCAATGCCAGTCGGTCGCTGGGACACTCTTGGCAATACGTGTTGTTGACGGCAAAGGTATTCCCTGTGCACTCGTTGCAAGGCGGAACACCAGTGCTGGACACAAAGTTGCCCTCACACAGCTCTGAAAAAGTAACAGGGAGAGAGAGAGCGAATAAAGATTAAAAAATTGAACAAAGAAGTTGCCATTGCACAGTTCAGAATGAATGAATGAAAGGCTAGGGGGTGGAGGTAGGGGTGTGGGGCAGGGGTGTGGGGGTGGGACAAAGGCAGAGAGACTGAGACAGAAACACACAGAGGGAGACTGAGTGTGAGAGAGAACAAAGATAAAATCAAATTGTTACTGCATAATTCTGAATGAATAAAATTGATGGGATGCAGACAAAACAAAAATGACATCTCACCCACACACAAGCTCACACACACACACACACACACACACACACACACACACACAAGCTCACACACACACTCACACTCACACACACACACACACTTCCAAAACAGTAACGTCAGCAGGAACATGACTGACCGAGGCAAGACTGAGCGCCGATGCTGCCTTCCCCAGCAGTTGTTTGGCCCCGTGAGCAGGGCACGCACTGACCGTACGACGGCGCGGTGGCTGTGACCCAGTATTCACCCACTGGACACAGCTCACACCCACCTGCACTGGACTCCCTTGTACCAGGGGCACATGGCACTGCACGACACAACAGTACAGATGGAATGGACCGTAATAACCAGCTGGGTCAGGGTGATTACAGCTTTCATTATCAGTCATGCCCCCTACATGGGTTTGGTCAGAGAAATGAGCACTAAGAGCAACAACATGAAGTCAGTTAAAAGATATCACGTGTTTGGTCAGAGAAATGAGCATTAAGAAAAACAACATGAAGTCATAATGAGCATTAAGAGCAACAACATGAAGTCAGTTAAAAGATATCATGCGTTTGGTCAGAGAAACGAGCATTAAGAGTAACAACATAAAGTCAGTTAAAAGATTTCATGGGTTTGGTCAGAGAAGTGAGTATTAAGAGTAACAACATGAAGTCATTTAAAAGATTTCATGTGTTTGGTCAGAGAAATGAGCATTAAGAGTAACAACATGAGGTCTTAATGAGCATTAAGAGCTAGAACATGAAGTCAGTTAAAAGATATCATGGGTTCGGTCAGAGAAATGGGCATTAAGAGTAAGAACATGAAGTCAGTTAAAAGATATGTGTTTGGTCAGAAAAATGAGCATTAAGAGCAACAACATGAAGTCGGTTAAAAGATTTCATGTGTTTGATCAGAGAACTGAACATTATGAGATACAGCATGAAGTAGGTTAAAAGGTATCACATGAGAGATATCCAAGTGAATGCCAATATCAAGGTTTCTGCCACGGCATCATGCTGCCTTAACACTTTCTGTCATAAAGACTCACGACTATGATACAATTCAATCACAATGATATCTCAGTATTGCAATGATCATAATTATAATCATTTTGAATTACAAAACATTATACCAACATTATAACACATGATGCACAGCTCTGTAAGCATGCACACACACACACACACCAGTCCACTTTATTTCTCCTACAGATGTTGCAAGAAGACCCCCCCCCATGATTTGTAACAAATGAAAACTCACAGCAAACAACTACCCCATTGGGTTCTCTGCGTTTGAAGCCACTGGCGCATGTTCGCTCAGATGTGGCAGTGACCGATGTGCTGGAAACACTGGGGCAGCCACTGGCAGCTAGACTTGTCAATGCCGCAAGACTGCCTGTACCTGCCGGCTGACTTAACTCGTTCCGGATGTTGAGATTACACTGCAAGTACTGCAGCTCCCACTGGGTGTCATCACCTTGAGACTCAAACAGCAGGCTGAACTGTGCTGTAAACTGTGACATGAAACATATCATAGTCAACATCACTGTCATAATCATCATTAAAAAAGAAAAAGAAAAAAAAGCTAGGACAATAATGCAGGACATTTTAAATATCTATTCATTGGATTAAAATGCTGGAAAAATATATTGAAATAATAAGGGTTATCATTAAATTACACATGGCAGTTAACAATGTCAATGAACAAAAGAAACACTACGGTCCTTGTCCCAACAGCAAATGACACCCCCTCCCCCCCTCCCCCCACCCCCATTCCAGTCCACAGCAAATATCAGAATCACTGTCAGCACTAAACAGACTCATGTGATGTTTGCATACATATGAACTATCTGCATCCTTTGAGACCATGCCAAGAGAACATATCATTTGAAATAATACACAGTGAAAGCTTTGAGCATTAGCACTTATGTCACTTTCTACTCCTCTAATGATTCTGCGATAAAAAGCTTCTCTTTTTTTTAAACACTCACAAGAAGCAGTTAAACAGCATCCCCTAAAAGAACAACCACAACAACATCACAAAAACAACACACATGCAACAACAACAAAAAGCACACGCAAGAAACAAAACAACAACAAACAAAAATGCTTAATATTTTGGTGTTTAAAAATAATAATCTTTACACAGCTTATATACTAATGACCATAACCAGTCCGAAAATGTTATGATGCAAAGATGGACTGGGGGTGTTTCAGGCATAAATATCAACCCCACAGCTTAAATTTAACAACAAAAACAACAACAACAACAACAAAGTCTTGCAAGCCTACCCTCTGAGCAGCGGAATCATAGGTGAACTGCAGACTACCCTCTTTGTAGGTGACAGCGATGATGGCCGTCTGGGTGGGACACAGCTGTTTGAGCGCGGCCCCTGAAGACCTCAGCGTCAAGAGCAGCGAGTTGTTGTACGATTCCTGACACGCTGGTGAAAGACTCTCCGCAGGATTGGCAGTGTACTGCAGCGATGGCACCAGGTTGTACTCCACTGGGGCTGACTCTGAAAGAGCGACACAGTGAAAATAAACAAAGCTGTCAAAGTACGCTGCAGCTAACATTCCCTGAACAATGAACGGTCAGTCAGCTAGCAAGCTAACAAGCAAGTAAAGAGACAAACAAAAGCCAAAAGAGGGGCCGAGGAACAGGATCAGCTTTGATGCATGAGCTATATAAAACCTTTTTTTTTTTTTTTCTAAACAAACAATCTGTGGATGGATAAAGTACTTCAAGCAAAAGCACCTTTTTAGCTGATTCCATGATTCAGTTTTCATAACAATTCATCACCCATGACACACTCATCAAATGTCCAGAATTTTAGTCTCTGATGTTGCACACAGAAAAGCAGCTGCACTCAGACACAGAAGCACTGACAGACCTGGGAAGGAATGTAATGTTTGACACAGAGAAGCAGTGCACTGACGGACCCAGGAAGGAATGTAACGTTTGACAAAGAGAAGCAGCCTGCACTGACAGACACAGGAAGGAATGTAATCTTTAATCAGAAAAGCATCCTGCACTGACAGACACAGGAAGGAACATAATGTTTGACACAGAGAAGCAGTGCAGCGACGGACCCAGGAAGAAATGTAACCTTTAATCAGAAAAGCATCCTGCACTGACGGACATAGAAAGGAATGTAATGTTCGACACAGAGAAGCAGTGATGGACCCAGGAAGGAATGTAATCTTTAATCAGAGCAGCAGCCTGCACTCACAGACACAGGAAGGAATGTAATCTTTAATCAGAGCAGCAGCCTGCACTCACGGACCCAGGAAAGAATGTAATCTTTAATCAGAGAAGCAGCCTGCACTCACGGGCACAGGAAGGAATGTAAGATGGACTCCATGGCTGCCCAGGATCGCAGGTGGTGGTAAAGGTTTCCGCACCGTAGTCCTCATAGAAAGCATAGCCGCTCTGGCAGGTAAAGCTACAGCTGTAGCTGCCATTGCCAATGTCTGCACAATTCTGGCGGGTGTTGGCGCTGCTGAGGGTGTATGGTTCACACTGCAGTGCTGAAAAAAAAGTTGTCCACAGAATTACTATTTTTGTTATCACTGTTGTAGCTCTAAACGTTTCGGGGGTAACTGTATACCCCCCACCCCCAATATCCCCCAAAAACCCCAACCACTCATTACTGTTTCTGCATATTTATTCACCTCAGATGTCAAAAAAAGAAGAAGAAAAAAGAAGGAAAAAACTCACTGCAAGCCACTCAGGTGTGTCAGGTCACCAAGCACTTGTGTTATTGCATCCACAACAAAAACTGCCTTCATGGAAAGCTCACATTCAAGTATGAAGTAGTCTCTGCTTCCTCATTTTCACAGGGAGCTGACATGGGCTTATTCATCAGTGTTCTGATTTCTCAACCTCAAACAAATACACAACCCCCTTCCTCCCTTTCAAACACAAAATTTAGCACTACAAATATTCAAACCAATAAACATAATGCACATACCTTCAACAACAACTTCAAATTGGCAAGATGCACTGTTTCCTGATGCATCAGTGGCAGTTGCTGTGACAATGAAGACCGTGCCCACCTCTGCATAGGAGAAATTCAGTGGCACCGAGGAGGAAAATGTGAGAGTTGCATCACTGGCGTTGTAGATGACACCAGCAGTGGTTGGATCAAACAGACTGTAGTTAGTCTGGCTGACACTCAGTCTCTGAACCTGTGCCGCTGGGCACTGAATGGACGGGGGAGTCTCGTCTGTTGAAAAACAAAACTACGTTTATGACAACCATCTTAAGTATATATTCTGTTTGTTTCAGTTTTGCCAAATTCCATTTCAGATATATATATACACACACACAGAAAAAACAAGGCTCTCTGAGACTCCTGGGCACCGCACCATGCAGGAAGGACTGAGTATGGTGTCATGTAGAGAAAGTATAACAAAGTCCAAGCATGTTTTGTATTGGAAACTTTTTACTCAAAATTTTCACCCTTGGCCTTGAGAGCTTTGTCAAGGCCTGCCCAGTCGGCTTGACTGTTTCCTACAAAACCATGCTGTATTGGTATACAAAACCAAAATTCCTACATTTTGTTGGAATCAGTCAAGCCGACTGGGCAGGCCTTGACAAAGCCCTCAAGGGCAAAAATTCAGAGTAAAGAGTTTCCAATACAAAACATGCTTGGACTTTGTTATACTCTCTCTCTCTCTCTCTCTCTCTCTCTCTCTCTCTCTCTCTCTCTCTCTCTCTCTCTATATATATATATATATATATATATATATGTGCATTTTCAATCTGCTCAGCACAATCTTTTCTTTGCTTGATGGCATTCAACCACAACAGTAGCAAGAGCTGTGTGCCTGCAGCCACCTCTGTTCAAGCCGTGCGCTCAGCGTGTCAAAACTGTGATGCACAGTTAACTGATAAATATATTAAACAAGACTGTCAAACTTTAAAATAGTTTTACTGGTCCTTTGTTTTATGTAGGTGACCAAGTTTTTTTAAGTTTTTTTTTTAGGAATAGATGTACAAGTTCATACTGAGAGGGTGTATGCCTGTTTGGCTGTAACCTGTCACCTACACTTTTAGTAGAATGACCTGGATCTTTTACATACTACTGCAGTAACATGGGTGTGGAACGACTACCGAACGAAGACCCAGCAAAGAATGTTGACCCTGGGGAAGTCAATTCTCCTCAGGCTCCTACCGGAGATCAAACCCACAACCTTTCAATCATGAGTCCAGCACTCTACCATTGAGTCCAAGCCTCCATTATTACAAACCTTTCTGCAACAAGCAGTTGTGTTCAATAGGCTTCATTGAAACTTGAATGAATGAATGTTTGTTGAAGCACAAAAGCATCTGAACAGATATATATATATATATATATATATATATATATATATATATATATATATATATATATATATATACATTAAACACACCTGTTTCGACAATGACACCACTCATGCCAAGTATTTCGCTCCTCTCATGAACAGCATTTTCCAAACAGGGCAACACAGACCTAAGATGCAACTTACCCTTGATGACAATATTGACCACACACTTGGCTGTCAGTGATGCATGGTCCATCGCAGTGTAGGTCACGCTGATATCTGCAGGTATTGGCTGCGTGGGGAAGAAGTAGCTGGGGCTCACAGTAATGCTTCTCACGCTGCCAGAGTTGTCCTGTGCAGAGGGGACGGCAAAACCAGCGGGGCCCATGTAACTCACGTTGACTGGACTGGAAGGACAGTTGGTGAACGTCGGTGGCTCCACATCTGAAGGGATCAATGTTAATGCATTGTTTAATCTGTCAGACATACAAACACTTCGGTGGCTTCACGTGTCATCTGGAGAGACTAAAATGATCCCTTAGCAGTTCCAAAACACTTAGTGGCTCATGTGTGTTTGAAGAGACCAAAATGATCCCTTAGCAGTTCTAAAACACTAGGTGGCTCCATGTGTCTGGAGAGACCAAAATGATCCCTTAGCAGTTCCAAAACACTAGGTGGCTCCATGTGTCTGGAGAGACCAAAATGATCCCTTAGCAGTTCCAAAACACTTAGTGGCTCATGTGTGTTTGGAGAGACCAAAACGATCCCATAGCAGTTCCAAAACACTAGGTGGCTCCATGTGTCTGGAGAAACCAAAATGATCCCTTAGCAGTTCCAAAACACTTGGTGGCTCCATGTGTCTGGAGAAACCAAAATGATCCATTAGCAGTTCTAAAACACTTGGTGGCTCCACATGTCTGGAGAGACCAAAATGATCCCTTAGCAGTTCTAAAACACTTGGTGGCTCCACATGTCTGGAGAGACCAAAATGATCCCCTTAACAGTTCCCACCTGTGTATGAATGGACCAAAATAAATCCATCACTTCATCAGCAATGGAAATCAGAAAAGGACTTCCTCCCCCCCACTATCCACATCCACCACTTCACAACAGGACCATAACATCCACATCCACACTGACATCCACCACTTCACAACATAACCATAACATCCACACCCACACTGACATCCACATCCACACCAACATCCACCATTTCACAACATGACCATAACATCCACACCCACACTGACATCCACCACTTCACAACATGACCATAACATCCACACCCACACCGACATCCACCACTAACACCAAGATGCACGTCCACCACTTCACAACATGATCACAACATCCACAGACCAAAGTCACTGATACAGGTGGGTGGGATAGGACAGCAGAGGTCAGCCCCTGCACACCCACACCCGCACCAATCTCCACCACTTCACAACACGATCATAGCATCCACAGGCCAAACTCACCGACACAGGCAGGTTAGATAGCAGAGGTCAGCCCCTGCCAACCCACACCAACCTCCACCACTTCACAACATGATCGCAGCATCCACAGGCCAAACTCACCAACACAGGCGGGCGGGGTGGAAGGACGCCATGCCAGACGCTGGCCATCATCACTGACGTCACACCGCGCCGTCTGAAATTGTGGTTCAAAGCCACTGCGGAGGCAGCTGAAGGTGGCGTTGTCATTATAGTCGAAGCCAGTGCCCTCAAAGGTGACCTCTCCACCAGCAGGGACACCTGGGTGTGGACACTGTCGCGCTGAAACATACACGCAAGTGAACTTTAATACAATGTGAACAAATAAATTTTAAAAAGGTCACAAGCACATGCTCTAATTTGGGGGGGGGGGGGGGGGTGCCTAATCTGATAATACCGTAATGCTGTGTTTTACATCAGACTGAACTAACTTTGGCATGGTAAGACGCACTGATACTGTGTCTTGTTGTACTAATAGCGAAAGGAGGATGAAGGGGGAGTCAAAAACCTTTAAAAACTGCACTGTGGCTTCACAAAATCAGTTCTCTGTCACTGAACACCAGTCGGTGTAAAGTCAGCTGTTATATAAACACAGTTTGCAAATGAATTCATCTCAGCGAAATACATGGTGCGCATATGTGTGCATGTGAATGTGAATGTGTGTATGTGTGTGTCTGTGTGCATGTCTGTGCCTGAGTGTTCATCTGTCTGTGTGCATGTGCATGCATGCATACATGCATGTGTACATGCATGCACACACAAAATGCATGGTTTTGTTTCTCTTTTTGCACACTGCTTGAAAACTGACCTATGCAGCTGATGTTGAAGAAGGTCCAGTAGGAATCCCCAGCACAGGTGATGATGTTGGTCCCCAGGTTGTTGGAACCTAGCACGTCATGGAGGTAGTCACAGTCAAAGCTGAACGTGCTTCCGAACGTTGTGGTATTGGGTGCAGGGATGGCCTGGCCACCCGGCGGCAGCTGCGGTGTCCCACAATCCACCACTGAAACGGGACAGGAAGCAGAACTCGTCAGGAGACTGTCCATCACAGGAAAAAAGAAGAGAAAGTAAGAGACAGTCAACACAAAAGATGAGGACACAACTGAAATGACAGCACCCGTGGCACAGAAAGTTATGAACTGTTTACCATTTGCCCTCATGGCTAAATCAACACAAAAGATGAGGACAAAACTGAAATGACAGCGCCCATGGCACAGACAGTTATGTAACTGTTTTGTACCACCACATCTGCTGTGGCTGAAAGGATCCACATGGGAGTGGCAGCTGTTGCTGCATTAGCAGGTGGGACTGAGGGTTTGGCTCTTCATATTCAACACCCAGTCAATCACAAAGGTCGTATTAGGATGGAACTCAAGTGATCAAATCATGCACAGTCAGTCAGTCAGTTCTTGGAAGTTAACATCCAGTCAACCACACAGGGTCACCTCAGGACAAATCACACGTTCACAATTCTATCACACCAGTTTAAAACACAAGTCACCAAATCACGAGTCAAAACTGAATCACAGGTCTGGACACAACACAATCAACAGCAACCAAGCTGGAAAAGGTCAGTACACTGGGCACATCTCTCTATTTACACTTCACCTAACTACAGCCAACAGAACACTGAAAGCCCCAAACAATAAGCAACAATATGGACTAAATGGAGCTGAGAACATATTTGAAATTACAAACACATGGGCGAAGCAAAACACAGTTCATCATATCACAGGCAACATTTTTAGTCACTATCGAGACACACATCTCTGTGTTATTTCCACAGTGCTTGGTTACACTTTTTTCTCTCTCAAAAATTCATGTCAAATATTAGTAAAGCAGAAAATAAATTTCAACCCATCCCAAGCTTTCAAGCAAAGTACCTTTGCTAGCTTCTCTGCAAAGGAACCCTGAATCTCTGCAAAGGAACCCTGAATCTCTGCAAAGGAAACCTGAATCTCTGCAAAGGGAAACTGAATCTCTGCAAAGGAACCCTGAATCTCTGCAAAGGAACCCTGAATCTCTGCAAAGGAACCCTGAACCTCTGCAAAGAACCTGAATCTCTGCATAGGAAAACCGAATCTCTGCAAAGGGAAACTGAATCTCTGCATCAGCAGTATCCTACCATGGTTGTGATCCCAGGACCAGTTGGTAATGTCCACCATTTCTTCTCATCCTCGACCAACACCAGAGCTTACCTCCACACTCGTAAGTGTCCCCTTGCAGTCTGTACACCTGCTGGCCTGGGTCAAACCGACAGGTGCGTGTCTTGGTGAATGTGCCAATACCAGGCACACTGCAGGTGATGTCCACGCTGGCGCCAAAGTCCACCTCCCCAGGGGGCGTAATGGATGCCGGGGGGTTCAGCAAGTTCTGGGGAATTGGGTCTGCAGGGCACTTGGCAACTAAAGCACAGCAGGCAAACAAAACAAAAACGTGAACAAAATTACAGTGAAAATTCAACCCTGCCTCCCCCCCCCCCCCCCCCCCCACTACAAAAACAAAACAAAAACAGCAAAATATACAGCAACCAAACAACAACCAACTCAAAGAAAACAACAACAACAAAATGATAGAAAAACAACATTCATTTTACACAAATAAAACAAGCTAAATGCTATTGTCTGATTCAAACCAAACTAAACACACATACACGTAAACACACACACACACAGACATAAAAAAAGATTAAAAAACATTCTCTTCATAGAAGTAAATCTTGGATTGAAACTACACACACACATAAAAAGATTAAAAAACATTCCCTGCATAGAAGTAAATCTTGGATTGAAACTAAACAAATGAAAAAGAAGATGACCCCACCCCCACCCTCCCACCCTTGAAAAAGGCAAAAAGGACCCCCCCCCCCCCCCCCCCCCCAAAACAAAAAAAGACAAAAAGACTCACTGCTGCAATTGGGAAAGTCAGCACTCCACGTGCCATTTGCCCGACACAGCAGTGTGGCCTGACCAGTCAGAACAAAACCCGGAGAGCAGCTGAAGGTGACTGCGTCTTTGTAGTTGTACTGCTCCAGATTCTCTGTCAGGTAGCCGTTGGTGACCGTGCCAGGAGTGGGGCACTGGTTGCCTGAACAGCAGCACAATTCGAAAAGGTGTATTTAATTTGCATGAACTTGTGCTTCTTCCAGCAATAATACCACTAAGTTTCATGAAAGCACAAATATACACTCACAGAGAAAACCAACAGCAACAACACACACACACACACACACACACACACACACACACACACACACACACACACAACACACAAACACAACACACACACACACACACACACACACACACACACACACCACCACCACTCACTCTCACACACACACAACACACACACACAACACACACACACACAACACACACACACACACACACACACACACACACACACACACACACACACACACTCACTCACTCACTCACTCACTCACTCACTCACTCACTCACTCCCACTCACTCTCACCACACACACACACACACACACACACACACACACACAGGATCCCCCCCCCCGAAGAAAACAGTGAAAAAATATGATTTTTTATGCATTCTTTTCATTACATGAACATCATACACACCGCAAGCCAAACCAAAGTGTTTGCACTTATGCACGCAGGTGTGGTCAATGTAGTAGGTGTCGCCAAATCACACACACACACACACGCACCACACACACACACACACACACACACACACACTCTCTCTCTCTCTCTCTCTCACACACACAATCTCCCCCCCCCCCACCCCCCCGAAGAAAACAGTGAGAAAAAGATTATTTTCATGCATTCTTTTCATCCCACGAACATCATACACACTGCAAGCCAAACAAAGTGTTTGCACTTACGCACGCAGGTGTGGTCAATGTAGTAGGTGTCACCAGATCTCAGACCCGTCTCAGCGCCTGGAATGAAGTAGCCCATGGCCCCATTCTGGGTGTACAGGGTGTAGCCCTCTGGACACTCGCAGACATAGGAACCCTGCGTGTCACGGCATGTGTCACTGCAGCCACCATTCCCGTCCCCACACTCGTTGATGTCTGGAGAAAAAGCGATGGCATATTCTCTACAATTATATCAAACATTCAAAATTCAGCTCCCTCCAGTAGCATGTCAGATCGAGTCATATTTTCTACGTATAACACGCTGTTCAATTCTTTCAGAGGCAAATGTTGCAGCCATTTCATTCAGACACTTGAAGAAAAGAAACAAAAATCTCTAGCTGGTGATCAGCAACACTTTGTCTTACCAACATTTCTTCAACTCAACCCCTACTTTAGCAGTATTCTATTGAACATTTTAACTGCCTGTGTCATTAGACTCTGAACTGACTGGCACATATAGATCCATACATACATGCAACCGGTTAAGAGTAAGATGCATGAACACATGAATGTACACACCATGTGAGTGTGTGTTAACACACATAAACACTCATGCACACACACACACACACACACACACACACACACACACACACACACACACACACACACACACACACCCATTCAGCATTCCTTTTTCATGCCAAAAGAAAGACAACCAAAACAGAACAGTCACACGGCTATTCACTTACTGTCACAGACAGCACCATTCTTCTGAAAACCAGGCAGACAAGTACATGTGAAGGAACCGTCCGTATTGCTGCACTGAGAGTTGGCTGGGCAAGGGTTGCCGGCACACTCATTCACATCTGAAAGCATTAACGCAATGGTAAGAAGACTCTTCAGCCCTGTCTTCTGAACTAGCCACATGGGCTGCAGCAGGAGCTTAAAGTAGACTGTGAACAAGTGTACATAGCTTAGCAATTAAGGAAGGCGCAACACAAAAATACCTTCCTCAAAGGCGACAATCACGTACCACCTGTAATAAAATGGAAGGCAAAACCCGTTACCTGAATAAATGCATACAGCATGAACAAGTAAGATTATGCTGAACAATGGAGTCAAAAACAAAAAATGAGCAGGAACAAAACTGACTACAAAGCCCTGTGAAGTGTTTTCCAGGGATAATGTGCAAGATATATTAACAAGGCATGCATCTGTATACATGTACAACTCTGTACGGCCTTGCACCTAGTAAAAAACACAAGAGAGAGAGAAACAGAAAGAGAGACAGACACACAGAGAGAGACAGAGACACAGAGACAGAGATACAAAGAGAGACACAGACACAGAGAGAGAGAGAGAGAGAGAGGCAGACAGACAGAGACAGAGAAAACATTAAATTCTCATGCCAGCACAAAAGTTTTGTTGCATGTCAGTCTATGAACATGCCCATGAACATAATTTCTGCATACTGTTCAGCAGTTCTTTGTTTGCTGAACTGGCCCCACTGGTGATAATCAGTGACTGGGGCCAGTTCAACAGGCAATACTGTCAGCCAGGTATGGCTCACTTCAGTTTTGCCTGTGACTTTACTGCACTACCAAAATGAAGACAGAATCACTGATCCAGGCTTAGGCATGCTGAACTGGCCCCACTGGTGATAATCAGTGACTTGGGCCAGTTCAATGGGCAACACTGTCAGCCAGGTATGGCTCACTTCAGTTTTGCCTGTGACTTTACTGCACTACTGAAATGAAGACAGAATCACTGATCCAGGCTTAGGTATACTGCTGTTTGCTGAACTGGCCCCACTGCTGATAATCAGTCACCGGGGCCAGTTCAATGGGCAATACTGTGTGCCGGGTATGGCTCACTTCAGTTTTGTCTGTGACTTTATTGTGTTACTGAAAATTCAGATGAAGATGAAATCACTGATCCAGGCTTAGGCCTTGTCCATTATCCTCAGGAGTAACGTAATGTGACAAGAGTATTTGTAAGGCGCTTACTCCTAACGCGAGCTCGAAGCGAGTAACGATGTGCTCTGCTTGGCAGCTGACCGCCAAGGTGAAACAAGCAGAAGACAGCATACCTCCCTCCTTCCTTTTTTTAGTCTTTTTTTATTTAAAAGTCTTTTCACATAAGACTGATCTTACAATTATCATACTAACATGATATATGGCATTTAAGTAAAATTAAAACTGCCATGACCACAACAAAATTGCCCCTTGTGGGATGATTAAAGTTTTTGGAATTGAATTGAATTAACAACATGTATCAGCAAGCTGCACCAATAGAAATTTGTCAAAAAAAACATAAACACCCATTCCTCCCTCAGGTCTCTAAATCAACATGCCCTGAGGTCTGAGTCCTGGTCATCTGACATTATTCCATCCGCCCCATCCGCTCACCTTCACACAGGGGAAGGGTCGAAAAAGTCATGTTGTACTGGCAGGTGATGGTGGGGTTCCCCACCAGTTGGTACGATGGCGCGTTACACGCCACGGCCAGGACTGTGTCATAGTCAACAAAAGCCTGGTTCCCGGAGAAGATGACGCCATTGGTCAGCGTGGGCACAAGGCACTGCACCTCTGCAAACAGCAATTCTTTGTCTGAGCACAGCACGTAGGCATCAATCGGGTTAAAAGCTTTGAAAAATATGCCATTCTGAATCATTCCAAAACACACCAAATCTGACATACAGTGGAAGTAGTCTTTTGTAGCGACCTTCACCATGAAGCAAAGGGTGGTCTTCAAAAAGGAAGGAAGGAACTTTTTTTCTGTATTCAAAAAGAGGGGTATGTGATCCTCAGTTAGGGTTCATCAGCACAGAAATGTGAGATTCAGGAACAGGGGTCGGAAAAGAGTGGACAAAAAAGGGATAAATGCAGTCTGAACCTCGCTTAAATGGTACAAAAAGAAACAATTTGCATGTGTTGTGCTCTGGAGTACCACATCTGACATAATCACAAGGCTTTCCTAGCAATCAGTACACCCACACCACCACTCACAGAAACACCTCCATCACCCTGGCATTTCCCTATGATGGAAAACTGATCAATGTACTCACTTCGACAAGAAGGCACAGGGTGCGTCCACACACCCGACGAGTTGCAGTACACAAGGGGTGGACCCGAGATCATGTAGCCA
The DNA here is from genome assembly GCA_018857735.1 of Alviniconcha marisindica. Lineage (NCBI taxonomy): Eukaryota > Metazoa > Mollusca > Gastropoda > Provannidae > Alviniconcha > Alviniconcha marisindica. The sequence goes on along the minus strand of JABMCL010003456.1, from coordinate 1,088,875 downwards.
ATGTCACAGATGTAGCTATACAGAGAGCCCGCCGAGCGACCATTGCCTTCTAACAGTCGTACGGTGCCAGCCTGAATACTGCTGCTGATGATCGGGCAGGTCACCGCTGAAGCAAAACAAAAACCCACTGTGCTGAGGCTTTCGGCAGTTACTTAAATGCCATATTTCAAAGAACAAAGAGAAAATTGTAAACATCCTGTGCTACCATGAGTAGGTAGAGCATTTCTTTTGGCATGCATGCTACATTGCTAGGCAACTAGCCATAGAAAACATTCACACACACACACACACACACACACATACACACACGCACACACACACAAAGCCACAAAAAAAAGAAAACTCTTGTTTCTATTGATACACATAATAGCACTTTATCAAACTTAGGCAGATGAGCCATCTCCCCCTTCCCCCCACCCCAAGCAGAAGCACCATGAAACTGGGGGGGTGGGGAGGGGAAGGGGGTGAGGGGTGGTGGGGGTGAGTCATAGTCAGTGAGCACAAAACCTGCTGAATGTGCTTTTTGTAACAAGTGTGTGCAAGGGAAAGGGATCTCAGTAGGTCAGCACCAACAATTTATGTCTGCCAAACGCCATGTACATCAGACAAAGAGGCCCGCAGAAAGGGCCACCAATGAACAAACTGCACCTTATTTGCAGATTGCTCTTGTTTCTCTTTCCCCTCATTCACAGGGGGAATGGCAAGAGCCGGTTTGGCCTAGCAGTAAGGCATTAGGCTGGTAAGCAGAAGGGCCTTGGTTCAGTTGGTTTCGGCTCTCCCTTCTCTTCAACAAGGTTGTGTTTTGTGGACACTGTCTTGTGACTTTGCCCCTCACCATCAATGAAACATGAAAATGGCTCACATTGCTGCCCATCTTAATGCAGGAGTCATTCTGGTGGTGACAGTGTAATGATAATACCTACCACCACCATTCGCCCATCCCTAATAACCCTTATGGTTTCTGTGGATGTACAGCACCATGAAAGAAGAAGAGAACATGGGAGAGACTGCAATCACCTGTGCAGACAGGTGGTGCTGGCCAGGTGCCGTTCTGTTGACAGGTGATGCTGGAGGAGCCGGTGATGGCGTAGCCTTCAGCACAGGTGTAGGTAGCATTGGAACCAAACACAGCACCGGTGGCAGACTGTACGTAGCCATTGCTGATGTCAGGGGCCTGGCCGCAGTACTTGCCTGGAAAACAACAACACAAAACGTGGGAATGTTGGACTTGTTAATTAAGAAAAAAGAAAAAAAGAAAGAAAAAGAAAAAAGAAAAGAAAAAAGGCCTTTAAGAAGAAATGAACATGGAAAGAAATTCTGCATATTCCCACATAAAGATTTTTTTTGTTTTGTTTTTGTTTTTCATAATGGAATTCACTTACAGCAGTGTCATAAACAGTTTGGGCCTGACCACATTCAAACAAGTGTGCATTTCACTACTGACACCCCCCCCCCCCCCTTCCTCATTTTAATGTATCACTTCTTAAAAATCAACCCTCAATTCTCATAAGAAGATACATCTCGCTGCACCCTCCCACTGCTTCTTGGCACAGAAGGTGTGGCTAATAATACTGTTGTTAATAACAATAATACTGTTAATATTACTGTGATGCTTATTCCTTTGACCCTGTTTCACAACTGACAGAACAGTGTGAATCAAGTCAGGACAGCTTTGGATATAATGACAATTTTACCTTCTCTATTTTATTCTGGTATAATTCCATCAACCACGACAAGGTCATTTATATCACCAAGGGACTGATTATTCAGGCCCTATTCTATCCTCTAATGTACCAGCAACTGGTTGTGCTTGGTAGCGGAAACCTCACTGGCAAAACAGCCAAGGAACCGTAGGAATACCACGCTGACCCTACTTCTTTCTTGACTAGATTAGATAATGTTTACGTTGAAGATGTTCCGCAGTGATGTAGTAAAAGAACACCTCAAAGATTCCCTAATGTTTCCTAACTCTGTCTAGCTGCAGAAAAATATTGCTGGTCAGTCCTTGAACCAACACTTGGTCAGCTTATTTAATAGGCTGCTCCTTTTATCCCCCCCTTTTTATCCCCCATTAAACTCACCCCCACAACAAAACAAAAAATTTTTATCAGCTGCCCATTCACAACTCAGCTAGCCTGCGTCATACATGGAAGGACACACAGCAACACATTTTTATCAGCTGCCCATTCACAACTCAGCTAGCCTGCGTCACACATGGAAGGACACACAGCAACACATTTTTATCAGCTGCCCATTCACAACTCAGCTAGCCTGCATCACACATGAAAAGGATAGATCTTTAACATTAAGCACTACACAGCCTCTCTTTCAACTCAAACTCCTGCACCTGTGCTGCATCAAAATATGCATTGGTATGAAAGGAAACCATTAACTACTACCACTAAAACAGTAAGAACCACGAGTTCACAAAAGCTGTTCTATTCGTCTGTTCTTTACCCTTGGAAACTGCCATGGTTACAGAACAATGCTGTTCAGTAAGTCAGCTTGTGTCCATCACCACTGTGGCAGCTCCGAAACACCACAAATGGCAAAACTAATGCATAAGCTTGTACTAGTCGTAGCATTTCTATTCCTTCTTATTTGCCTACCATTATAAAAGAGCGCTGAATTATTTTCCATCAGCTGGAGTCAGCAATGACAGAATAATTCCATCATGGTGGTCTCAGACCAAAAGCAAAAGCAACTCTACTCTCTCTAAGCATTTCCACTATGCCACCAAACCTCTGTTACTACCTCATTGTGATGCTGATTAAGTTTATTCTCCACACGTCATTTCTTCTGTTCCCAAACTATAGTCTATGCCAACAATAGCAGTGTGTTGTCACCTCAGTGGCCTCAACTATAATTCAGGCCGGTTTACACCAGATCCAAACACACAAAAGGTTCAAAAGAATGCTATTTATAAGGACTATTTATTAGGACAAAACGCCACATGCAAATGTTTGGGGTAATCCCCTTCATCAAGCTGGCCTACCTGGCTGATGCGGTACAAAAGTACTGTTATAAAAACTATATGGTCCTTTGCAGCCATTCTGCCACAACACTGATATCAAATTAAGACTGGCCCGAAGCCCAGTCTAAAAGCATGCCTATCTAACCACAGCATCTGCTATAGCTTGACCTTACCCTCCCCGGTGATAAACAAGTCAGCAGCTGTGGAACAAAACATGCTGTAGTGATCCAATTTGTTCAAAGCTATCGCTGTCATGGGCTAGTGACTTGATTATGTAAGACAAATAGATTTAAGAACTCTTTTATGCCAGTCACAGTATGCCTTTTAAACAATACATGAAGTGTATATGTATACATGAAGTGTGTGTGTGTGTGTTTGTGTGTGTGTGTGTGTGTGTGTGTGTGTGTGTGTGTGTGTGTGTGTGTGTGTGTTGTGTGTGTGTGTGTGGTGAGTGCGTCGTGCATGTGTGTGTGTGTGATGTGACTGCCACGTGTGTGTTTTGTGATTGGCCATGGTGTGTGTGTGTGTGTTTGTGTGTGTGTGTTTTGTGTGTGTGACTGTGCATGGTGTGTGTGTGTGTGTGTGTGTGTGTGTGTGTGTGTGTGTGTGTGTGTGTGTGTGTGTGTGTGTGTGTGTGTTTTAGGCAGGGAAGGGAGCTGGGTGTTGTAGTACAGCTCTGGTAGTAGTGTTGACAGCCATGTATCTGACCGTTTACAATGATTATTTGACAGGTTTCCGTGAATCACCTTCACCAACTTATAAATGTCACACCAGTTTGAAAAATGTCTAGTGCGATCAGTGAGTTCACTCTTCACGGCAAAGAGCACCTTTCTGCTGCAAGTGGACAGGAAAGACTGGGAAGAAATGAAAGCGAATAAACCTGGTAGCTGAAAATTAGAAAGGGTGTTAAATTTATGTGTGTCTAGGGCACAGGGTCTGTTTGGGTTAGTTAGTTAGTAATCAGATTTTAAAGTCCCATCAACGGCATAGGGTCACATCAGGATGAGTCTGTTTGAAAAGGTACTGTGGTGAACACTGAGTTTAAGAAAAATGGGGAACTAGAACAGATTTGACAAGAACTAGTCTCCTGACCTGTGTGTATGTTACAAAGCACCAAATGTTTCACTGACTTGCCATATACAGCTGATTGCTTTATATTATGGTAAAAAAATCCTCTGTACAGCAGTGTAAAAAAACACCCTGTACAACACCAAAAAAATCATTTTTATGGATATCACAATTTTTTTCTTTATAATAATAAAGAGAAGAAAAGAAAAGAAGAGAAAAATCACTCAGTGAGAAAGCCTGTGACACAGAAAGAAATCAAGACAGAAAGAAAACGCTTCCACTTACGAACACACTCTGGGTGGCGCCGGACATTCCACACCCCTCCAAACAGACATTCCACATAAACAATGTCATTGCTGACCAGCGAGCCATCTTGCTGCATTGTGTAAAATTCCAAGGAGTTGAACACAAATCCTGCTGGGCACGACACGTTGAATGCATCTCCATAGTCGAAGCCAGCGTTTGGTGGAGTGAGGATGGTGTCAGAGTTAAATGTCAGTGATGGACAGCCTGTGTCAAACAAAAAGACATGTCACAGGGTGCATTCTCTTGGGACAGCTACATGACATGCTGCACAGGTGGATTCCCTTGGGACAGCTACACGACATGCTGAACATATGCATTCTCTTGGGACAGCTACATGACATGCTGAACATATGCATTCTCTTGGGACAGCTACATGACAGGCTGAACATGTGGATTTTCTTGGGCACAGCTACATGACATGTTGAACATGTGGATTTTCTTGGCACAGCTACATGACATGTTGAACATGTGGATTCTCTTGGCACAGCTACATGACATGTGGATTCTCTTGGGACAGCTACATGTCATGCTGGACACGTTGAGTCTCTTGGGACAGCTACATGACAGGCTGAACATGTGGATTCTCTTGGGACAGTGCATGACAGGCTGAACATGTGCATTATTTTGGGACAGCTACATGACAGGCTGAACGTGTGGATTCTCTTGGGACAGCTACATGACATGCTGCACATGTGCATTCTCTTGGGACAGCTACATGACATGCTGAACATGTGGATTTTCTTGGGACAGCTACATAACATGCTGAACATGTGGATTCTCTTGGGACAGCTACATGACATGCTAAACATGTACATTCTCTTAGGACAGCTACATGACATGCTGAACATATGGATTTTCTTGGGACAGCTACATGACATGTTGAACACATCTCCATAGTTGAAGCCAGCGTTTGGTGGTGTCAGAGTTAAATGATGATGATGATTGCTTTTATATAGATGTCAGGGATGGACAGCCTGTGTCAAAGAAAATGATGTCACAGGGACAGCAACATGACATGCTGAACATGTGGATTCTCTTGGGACAGCTACATGACATGCTGAACATGTCTCCATAGTTGAAGCCAGCATTTGGTGGAGTGACAATGGTGTCAGAGTTAAATGTCAGGCATTTGCAGCCAGTGCCAGAGAAAATGACATGTCGCAGGAGGCATTCTCTTAGGACAGCTACGTGACATGCTAAACATGTGGATTCTTTAGGGAAAGCTGCATGACATGTTGAACATATCTCTGAAGTCAAAGCCAACATTCCATAGAAGGAGGACAGTATCAGAGTTAAATCTCAGGGATTTGCAGACTGTGCCAATGAAAATGACATGTCACAGGGTGCATTCTCTTGGGACAGATACATCACAAGCTGAACAGGTCTCTGAAGTCAAAATCAACATTTGATGGAACGAGAATGGTATCAGAGTTAAATCTCAGGGATTTACATTGTGTAAAAGAAGCACGTGGCTAGCTGAGGCATAAAGTGTATTAGTAAGTAATCTCTGTAAATTACTGCAACACAACTTTCAGAGAGATTTTATAAATATGTTTCACTTCCCCAAAATCCAAAGCATACCCCTCTAAAACACACACACACACACACACACACACACACACACACACACACACACACACCACACACACACACACACACACACACACACACACAAACAAACCAACAACAACAAAGCAGACACAAGGTCAAACAAACAAAAACTAGAAAACAAATGCAACATTAACCCCAAGCAAAGAATTACACAGGTCCTGTGAATAGGAATGGAATCTGAAAGTCACAAAATCACATAGCATGAGCACTGCCATTTTGCCCAAGTGTTGTGACATGAGCATGGCCAACAGGTAGCATCAGAAGCCGACTTTGAGAAGCACCCTGATGTGCTCAAATTCAAAGTCAAAGAAGGACTTCTGTCATATAAATACAGACAGAATAAATGCATAAAACTTGAAAATGGAATTATTTACACATGTTCTACATTATCAGGCAGCCTACCTCTTTACATTGGGCCCCCTTTAAAACATACAACCAACAAGCCACACATACTGTTGGAGTAGGTTGCACGCCAGCCAATCCTGCTGTCAATGGCGTTGGTCTGGAACTGAACGAATATCCTGCCATCGTTGGCAGAGATAGGGTTGGGTGCTTCATTGCCAGTGAATCCTCCCTCCGCGGTGCCGTGCATAGGTATGCCATTGCTGTCAATGCCAAGATAGGCCTGCAAAGTAAGCCACTTGTCTGACAATGTCTTGAAATACAAAATGCACAGCATCCAACCTGACAGGTTTACACAAGAATAAGCAGAAGAAATGGTATAAAAGTACCCAACCTAAACAATATCACTATTTCTTCCTCTCCCTCTCTCTTGCACGCACTTATGCATACACAGACATATATATGTGCACACATGCATGTATGGGTGCACACACACACACACACACACACACACACACACACACACACACACACACACACACACACACACACACACACACACACACACACACACACACACATGGTGCACATACACACACATGTGCACATACACACACACACACACACACACACACACACACACACACACACACACACACACACACACACACACACACACACACACACACACACACACACACACACACATTTATCATCAGTACTGAACTGATTGCTAATAATTATGCATACACACCTACAAGATGAATACGCACACACACACACACACACACACAGATATATATAAAAATCGCACACACACACACACACACACACAATGCATTCATCATCAGTACTGAATTGACCATGAATGTGTCCATGTCAAGAAGAAGGAACAAGCATACTACACTTGTGCACAGACACATACACATACAAACACACAACACACACACACAACAACAACAACAACAAAAAGGCTGCAGATGATGTTAACTTCAACAGGAAGCCTGTAAGATAGTTTGAGACATATAGACATCGCAAAACATTCAGCACACTTACCTGCAGCAAGTCATTCGGAAATTCAACGTCATACTGAGAATCAAATCTCAGCGTTGTTCGTCTAGAAGAGGTGGGCGAAAGAAAGTAGCGACAGGTGACAAAATTTGCATAATTGACGACACCATAGCCAGGGGAGAAAATCTCTCCTGTGTCATCCGTGAGAAAAAGGTTGCATCCTGAAAGCACACCCAAACCAGTTCGTGGATAATGGCCTGATTTGACAGATCCTGTTTCATTCATCTTAATAAGCAACACATTAAGTCTGATCCACCTGCATACTGGACAAGCTATTTTTAAAAGATCAGTCTGCAGGCCAAACTTGACAGTTTATAGGTATATGATGCTTGATGTGTATCTGATCTAAATAAATATCATCAAAACTGACAAAACTTGAATATGTATGCTTTTGTTTTTCCATATACCTATATATATCTATATTAAAGAAATGTATACTTCTAAAGCAGGGATGGACTGCCTGTACTAAAACAGAACAGGAAAATACATTTGCACATTGCTTCATAGACTTTGTACAAATTGGTAACAACTAATTACAAAACAACAACAACAACAACAAAAACCAAAAACACTGAAGCAATTTAAAAAAATGTAAGCAAGCTGTGCACATACACATGCAGGCATGCACACACACACACACACACACACACACACACACACACACACACCACACACACACACACACACACACACACACACACCTGTGGAATATCTGAATTGAAAGCCCCTGTTGGTGAGATCGATGTTTGCATGGGTCTTCATCAGGATGTAGAGCTGTGGCCCAGTAGAGAGGATGTGAAGTGGCCCAGTTCTGCCCGAGTAACGTCCCAGCAAAGGAGCGCTTGCATCGCCCCCATCACGCACGATGATGTAGTCGCCATCTGCCAGGTCAATGTCCATACGCTGCAAGTTCATCGTTTAGTTAGTCATTGGACTTTAATGTCCTGTCAACCACACATGGTCACCTCACAGCTCCATCAGCAGCAAATGTACATTTAAAAAAAACTATTCTCAAGTCAAATCCACAAAACCAATCCCTACACAAACATAAATGGAAATATTCATACACAAATAATCAAAAGAGTTAGTCCCTTCAACGTTATCCTTGTTGAAAGAGCACATAAGGCTAGGACATGCTGGTATCATCGACCATTCTGCGCAATTTATCAATATCAGATTAAAGAGAAGAAAAAGAAAAAAGAATGGATTTTTTTTAAATATGAATTTGTTTTCAATTTAAAAAAAAAATCTGACTTTTATTTATTGCTACCTCCTGATATCACCCTCCCCCCCCCCCACCCCCCACCCCCACACAAACTGTACCCCACAGACTAAAAAATAACTAGCTATCATTGCAGTAGAACTTCTGAAGAAAGACCTTGACTTTTTTTAAACCACTTTTCCAAAACTTTTCCCCTCTGACCTTCTTTTTTTTAAGGGGGGGGGGGCAGCTTGTGTGTTCTAGCTTTTTCTGCAAGAGCTAGAGGTTTGCTCTTTAATTGTTTTTTAATTACACTCCAAAACTGCACAATATGCACACAAACATTGCAATCACCAATTATGTGTTAAATTCTGTATACATATAAATATGCTTATGTTAATCACTCTCTCTCCCCTCTGATCTTTTCCAAGCAAATGAGCCCCTCAATGAAGGACCATCTCTTCTTTTCACAACCTATTTTGTTTCATTTAAATGTTTTTTAGGCCATAAAAGAAGGGCATCAATGTATTAACTGAACTGTACCTTCATGAGACTCATGCACAACCCTTTCAGCCACTTACCGCCAGTGTGATGATAGTCCGCGTCAGAGGCGTGTTAATGATCCACACGGTTTCCTGATTGGTTAAGTAGGGGGCAGGGTAGGTCGGGGATCGAAGCCGGTTGTAAAAGCTGCTTGCTGCCACCTGCTGTCCTTGATCTGGGATGCCAGTTAGCACTGCAAGGAAAGTCATGGAGAAATTGTTGATGCTGTTCCATTCAAGCCAATCGCAACTGAATATTTGTTGTGATTGTAACATCTAAACTATTATTCATGGTAAATGAAATAGCAGTGATGGAAGTGGCTGGCATGTGTGTGTATGTGTGTGTGTGTGCGTGCGTGCATGCGTGCATGTGTGCGTGCATGCGTGTGTCCGTGCGTGTGTGCGTGTGTGTGCGTGTATGTGTGCATGTGTTGTTGATACGTAGTACTGGTTGAACACAACACTGCTTTTTGTTGTTTAAGTAAGTATTTTCAGTAAGTATTTTCAATTTTTTTCCAGATGGTCGGTGTGAGGTTCATCCCAATGATTGCCTGTGTGACACTGTGGGTACCCTCATTTGGGACAACGGCCTTAACAACTACACCTGTGACTGCCACTCTGGGTATACTTGCAAAAACTGCTTTGTAAGTGTGTTTTTTATTTTTATTTGAGTGTCGTTTTCCTGGGTTTTTCATTGTTATCGCCTCTAAAGGGAAGCCAGGGATGTCGGATGGCTACCCCCCTGTCTGGAATCTCAGGGCGGCAAATCTACATGCAACCTCAGGGCAAATAATCTATGTGCACAAGGTCAAGTTCATGGCCACCACCATCCTCACCTGCAGCCCAGGTCAGGTTGAACCCTGACCTCTGTGTTGCCTCATCAGACACGAACTGGATGATCATGAAGTTGTTTGGACTTCGGATCATGGAAGAGGGGGTGTTCACCCCAGACAGACGGGCCAAATTGTATGATGAGGATGCCGTCCTTCCTCCACCCATGAAGACCACCTCATCCACCCCTTCTTCAGTGTCCAGGCTGTTGACCTGAATCAACACAGTGCACGAACATTTTATGGGTGAACCACACATAAAACACAAACCAGGGAAGCCTACAGTGCTACCACTCCCCCACCTCCCCGAAACAACAACAACAAACAACCTGCGTTTCACTGGGTTCCCTTTTATAATAACAACACTGTTTCGTTTGGTGTAGAGGAAGGTTATTATACATGTATCACATATTATGTACAATACGCTCACTTAGAATCAAACAAGTGCTATAATATAAACAAATATGTTTCAGCACAGTGTGTGTGTGTGTGTGTGTGTGTGTGTGTGTGTGTGTGTGTGTGTGTGTGTGTGTGTGTGTGTGTGTGTGTGTGTGGTGTGCTTACGGTGATATGTGAACATGCATGTGTGTGTGTGTGTGTGTGTGTGTTGTGTGTGTGTGTGTGTGTGTGAGTATGTGTTGTTTGAGTGTGTGTGGTGTGTGTGTGTGTGTGTGTGTGTGTGTGTGTGTGTGTGTGTGTGTGTGTGTGTGTGTGTGTGTGTGTGTGTGTGTGTGTGTGAGTTCTACCTGTGAGTTCTGTGTATAATGATGAAACTACCATATGTAATTAATTAGGTGAAGAAGAATGAATGTGAGTGAAAGGTATATGTTGTAATGGATGTATGCATGTTCTTTCAAATAAAAGCCCCACATTGCTGTGACTGGCAAAAAACAAACATCTGCATCTCATTTTTCACTGTTAACTGTTGTTTAAGTGCCATTTCATAGCTTGAAAAATAGGAATACCAAGAAAATTTCATGTTGTGTTTTGTCCTAATAAAAAATAAAAATAAATTGGTGGTGGTGGGGGGGGGGGGGGGGGGATCTTTTATGTGTTTTGATCTTCAGAAATATCAGAACCAGAAATGTTACCTCCAAATTCTGATCTCTGATGTGTCATGCTGATGGAGAAAAAAAAGGGGTTACTAGAAGTACGGAACCATGTTACACTGTGCAAACAAATGTGTGCATCAGAACCTGCAGATTTACCTCCAGAAAGATGTTGGATTCCAGAGGACCCTCGATGGTCCACTGACAGTCACTTAGCGCAGGGTAACCTCCAGGAAAGTTGGCCGACAGAATGTTTCCTTCCGCAGCCTTTATGTACTGTTTACATCGTGAAGCTGTAAAGCAAACAGGAGAATCAAACTTAGGGACATGGACCAGTGTGCTTGCTCACATTATGAAGAGGATTTTTTTTTTTAAAGACCAGTTAAAAGAAAGCAAACTCAGGTAATACTTCCACAAGTGATACTTCCACAAGTTTTAAACAACCTGATTGCGGCCATCTAGTGCAAGACAATGAAGTCTTCATGCATTAGATTTGAAAAGCTGAAAATATTCTGCTAGTCTGCCACACATTACTGCTACTACAGTACTAGCCTGGGATTCCTCCCAAAAAAAACTTTCATGAAAAAACATATTGCCATCTCCCACTCGGCTTCCTTTTTGCAGTTAGGGCCAAGCTGAAAAGGTGATGACATTACACTGCATTGCAGATGACACTGCTCTCATTTCTTCTCTGATGATCATAAAGTTGTCTAAAGTCAGAAAGGTGACGACATTACACTGCATTGCAGATGACACTGCTCTGGTTTCTCCTCTGTCTGAGGACCAAAAAGTTATCTGAATTTAGAAAGGTGACGACATTACATTGCATGCAGATGATATTGCTCTTCTCTGATGCTCCAAACATTTTCCCAATTCAGAAAGTTTGACTTGCCTGCTGGGACAGTGGTTTTTGGTCAAGACATGCTCAGAGGATTTTCTACCTGCCCTGGAGACTGAGCTAGTGTATATATCTCTGCAGCCTTGCAGCATTTATTGATATCATCCTGCTTACCACTCTTGTTCTTCATGTATGCATTCAGAGACTTATGCATATATATATCAACACAATACATTATAACTCCAGTGTCATACCTGAGTGAAATGTACACTTCATTTTAAATCTAAAACAACTGATTTAGCAAATTAGAAATTTGGTTTAGGAATTTGTATTTTATGAACATGCACACTCAGAAATGTACAATGTGTACACTTTCATTCAATTGACAAGTCTGTATAAAAACAAACAAACAAATAAAAACACCAAAATATATATTTTGTAATTCACACTCACGACAGTCGATTTCATCAGATCCATCTGTGCAATCTTGAGCCCCATCACATGTTCTACTGGACTGCACACACTCTCCATTGCTGCACTGGAAACTGCCTACATGAGGATACAAAACAATTCAAATTATATTCCAGGTTGATAATGATATATATCTACATCAGTACAATGTACATTCTAAAACATATCTTGACCAGTCTTTATTTATAGAGGCAGCTGTGTATAAAATAAACTCTATTGCCATTTTTTGTTTATAATTGTAATTTGTATACATGTAATAATTTATATATACAACAGAAGTCATAAGGAGAAGGTAGATGTACCACCAAATGTTAACTGCAACAACTATATAAATAAGCAACTGTATTGTTCTACATTTCAATACATATTATGAATAGTATATAAATTATACTATCAGATCTAAAAGAAAAATCACAGTTCAACAGATGCCACTAAAGCTATTTCATTGATAGTTTTTTTCTTCTTTCTTTTTTCTCTCTTCTCCAAAATGCTGCAATGCCCACAAAAAGTTTTATAATTGTCAATACCGACAGTATTAGTCTATTACACTTGATGATTTGAAATATGTGCATGCATGCACACTCACACTCACACACACACACACACACACACACACACACACACACATACATGCACTGATGCAGTTATACAAAACCATGTCATACCATCTGACTGTACAAACTTACCTGATGGGCAAGCAGGCACTTGGCAAATGAATGCCCTCTTCCACTCGCATGCACCGAGAGCCCAGCGATACTGCCCCTGTGACTGCAAGACGTAACCACAGTCGCCTGCTGACAGGTCAGGCTGTAGCTCATCCCAGAAGGCCTGGTAGATGCTGGATGCAGTCCCATCACTCCACTGGCTGTAGGTTTCGTTTGATGCTGGCACTGAGATTCTGTTTAATCCTGTAAACAGTACAGATGCGAACTGGTGAGTAGTAGTAGCAGTAGTAGTAGTAGTAGTAGTAGTAGTAGTAGTAGAGAGAGACTCAGAGAGAGAGAGGGAGAGAGAATGAGATTAATGTATGTTCATGTTAATTATTATTGTTTTTTGTTGCTGTTGTTGCTTTTAATGCTGGAGCCTGCTGGCATTGCAAGATTCACATGTGGTGCGATTGCTACTGCTAGTGCATAGTATTTGCAGTAGGTGAAAAGAAGGCAACACAGTCACAGGGTCTTAGCTGGTGCATGGGTTCACGTCATCACAACCGGCCACTCCATTACACTGTGTTTCCTATGCAGCTTTTGCGCATGTTGCAAACATTCTGTTTTCAGTGGACATATTGTGCAGTACTCAACTCTGTGAGTATGAAAGTGGCAATCTATGCTTAGCAATTAACATACATATATATCACTTCTGACTTGTTTTGTATAAACTCATCAAGACAGTATGGTATTAAGTAAGTACTATTAGTAGCTTGATCTCTGTCACCTAAACTATAATGGCAATTAGAATAGCACAATCCAGAACAGAATGAGGTGCAGAAACAACGAAGGAGTTAATGAGTGCTTGAAATACACTAGACAAACACAGTGCAACTCTCACTTGGCATGCAAGTAAAATGAATATAAACTCCACCTCAAAATCAAATGACTTGCATGCCTTGTCAAAACTTTACCAAAGTGGGTCTGGTCCTTGTTGGTTGTGTGAGGTCTCTCTGAGCACTAACTCCCTTCTTTGTTGATTCACTAGAACCGCTATTTTCTCTGGTAGGTTTTGTTTTATATATTTTATAGGCCTATATATGTATATACTTGTATATCATTACCAAGACATTGTACATTTAATTAAGCAGTCCACTGATGATTAGGGTAGAATGTGTATTATTTTTTCAATTAATTTTAGCGTGTTATGATGTATGGTAGTGTGTATATTTATATTCATCCTGAACATGGCAGGCAGGAGTGGGGCGGTGTGCGTGTGTAGCGGGGTGGGGCGGTGGGGGGGGGGGGGGGGGGGGGGCGGTGTTGAGGGTCTGAGAGTGATCTTTCTTCTGTGTAGGAGAGCAACTTCTAAAGCTTACAGTATTACACTAAGGACATAAGGGGATGTGCTAGGAAAATGGGATGAACTGAAACATAAATCCCAGGAATTTGCAACCGTGTGAGTCACGTGGAGATTACTATTTGGTAATATTTAGATTTGACAGTAACAATAAACTAGCTGGGAAATGTTATGACCAACACCATCACAAAAGTGCATCTAATCTGTGCAAGCTTTTGACGCCAGATTTTTTTTTTTTACCTGGCTTTAAAAAAAAAAAAAAAGAGTTCTCAGTTCGTTCTAACCTAACTTGCTTAATCGGAATCAGTTCTGCACACAAGCTTGTGGAAATGCATTAGTACAATTATGCCCAAACAAGCAATAAGCTGCCATCACTTTCAACAGACAAGGGAGCTAATGTGTATTAAAACAATTTCATAGTGCTGCGCGTTCTTTCCCTTAGTACTTACGGTTTTGTGCCACGGGGTGTGTGTGTGTGTGTGTGTGTGTGTGTGTGACCCCGAAAAATAAACTTTCATGAACAACTAACAAACAGGCACTTAAAAGAAGACAGACAGAAACAAAGAATAAAAGAAAAAACTTATGGACAATACTGACTGAATGATATGACAAACACTTTTTTCTTTTCTTTTTCTCTCTTCTTCTCTTTTTCTCTTCTTCTTCTTCTTCTTCTTCTTTTAGCTATTATTTTATGTTGTTGTTTTGTTTGTCTGTTTTTGTTTTCAAGTCAGTTGTTTCAGTTTTGTTGTCGTTGTTGTTTGTTTGTTTTTCCGGTTTCAGTGGTGTCACTGAAGTTACACACGTGGCAGACTCAGTTTCTGCGCTACCTAGCGACCTTCAGCATCCACTGATTCGAACCATTCACCGCCGGCCTATATCCATTAGAAACAGTCACCGTTCCATTCAAGCCACTCACATAATTATATATATAAACCACATCCTTCCATTCAAACCACTCACCTAAACCACTCGCCTGTCCATTCAAACCATTCACCAAAACCACTCAGTCTACTCACCGGTTCATTCAAACCACTCACTTATCCATTCAGTCCACTCACCTATCCATTCAAACCACTCACGGCCTATCCATTCAGTCCACTCACCTATCCATTCAAACCAGTCTCCTAAACCACCCATCTATCCATTCAGTCCACTCACCGGTCCATTCAAACTACTCACCTATCTATTCAAACCACTCACCAGTCTAGTCAAACCACTCACTTATCCATTCAGTCTACTCACCGCTACTCACCGGTCCATACAAACCACTCACCTATCCATTCAAACCAGTCTCCTAAACCACCCATTTATCCATTCAGTCCACTCACCGGTCCATACAAACCACTCACCTATCTATTCAAACCACTCACCAGTCTAGTCAAACCACTCACTTATCCATTCAGTCTACTCACCGCTACTCACCGGTCCATACAAACCACTCACCTATCCATTCAAACCAGTCTCCTAAACCACCCATTTATCCATTCAATCCACTCACCGGTCCATTCAAACTACTCACCTATCTATTCAAACCACTCACCAGTCTAGTCAAACCACTCACTTATCCATTCAGTCTACTCACCGCTACTCACCGGTCCATACAAACCACTCACCTATCCATTCAAACCAGTCTCCTAAACCACCCATTTATCCATTCAGTCCACTCACCGGTCCATTCAAACTACTCACCTATCTATTCAAACCACTCACCAGTCTAGTCAAACCACTCACTTATCCATTCAGTCTACTCACCGCTACTCACCGGTCCATACAAACCACTCACCTATCCAAAAGTGCTGTGTGCTTAAGGAGGACGCTAGATTCCCCAGGCGATCATTGGTGTAAATGTCGCTTATCCGAGACAAGTACGCCCCATCTCTGAAACAGTGAAAGCGTTAAAAATTAACGTAGTTCAACCGGTGGATAATAAGTGGCACACCGTAGTTAGGGTAGGATCAGCATAGCCTACTCGCAATGCTTACGTACATGTATATGGGCACAAAACGAATGATGCTCAGGTGCGAGGTTCATCTTATTTAGAAAATGAAAGAGAAAAGATGCACGA